>JAECUM010001260.1:0-92420 GCA_016617855.1 Megalonaias nervosa
CTCTACGACAAAATGGTAAACCTCCTGTTTTCAAAGTGTTCACTAATTAAAGACTGATACCTCCTAAACGTGTGGCCAATTGTGCTAAAATTTTACAGCTGTAATAAATAAATGGAATCCTTAATCAACTGAGAAGATATTCCCCTTTAATGTAATTGACCCTTATACACTGATGTATGTGGTCACTACTACAGATTTGGCTATATTCTGGTACCATAATGTATGTTAATTTTCTTCTTTTTTTATCTATTATTATTTAAGCATCCATAATTATAATTAAATTGTTTTTTTTCATCTGATACCTATTTAAACAATGCAAATTTTGAATATACAATTCCTCTGTAAGAAAATTAATGTAACAATGTATAATTTTTATGAAAGTAACTGGTGTACTAAAAGATACAGTGTACAAAAATGCACAAACAGTATAGTATTCATTCTTTTCTCAAACACTTACTTTTTCTCCATTTTCAGCATATTGAGGCAAGGCAGTTAAGAAAACATGCTTGCACTTAAGGTTTCCTCCACCAATTTCTGCAATCTGACCATGCTTAATTCCATTAGGATAGTTAATTTTACATTCATCCTGAAGTGTCTGGCCCCCAACACGGAGAAGAGCAGCACAAGCACCACTTTGAGACAGGACCAAATTTTCTGCACAGCTGCACAAAATGGCATCCACCTAGTGGGTAAAAAGAAAATTCTTAAGTAACAAGAATTCCAATGAACATCATAATTTACCTCATCTGTTGCAGCATGATCAAAACTTGCAACATGTTGTTGTTGTTGTTGTTGTTATAGGGTTTAACGCCATTTTTCAGCACAAGATAGGCTATACATGGCGGCCAGTATTAATGGTGGAGGAAGAACCCTGGAAAATCCCGGGAAGAACCACCGACCCACGAGAAGCTACTGGCAGGCTTTCTCACGTACCCACGTTAGCCGAGCCTGGACTCGAACTTACGCAGACAGAGGTGAGATGGCAGTGATCCGTAACGGTCAGCGCTTTCGACCACTCGGCCACTCGGGGCCCCCTTGCAACATGTAACTAAAACCAAAAAAAAAAAAGATCACTGTGACCAGTTTTAATCAGTGTCAATGTTAATTCCCAATACTGAATTTTATATCTTGCCTGCTCTGCTGTTGTATGAATAAAAAGTAACACTCTCATTTGTGTCATAAAACTAGACCACTGTGACCTACTTTTGTGGGTGTGAATATTAGTCCTTGAACTAACTGCAATTATAAAGTTTCATGAGTGCACATGAATGACCATGAATCTAAGTGAAATAGAGCTAAATGTAGAATCATAATTGCATAACTGTATCATGAAAAGTAGGTTACTGTGACTTTTACTGGTAATGTCTAGTACTTCTAAAGATGAAAGTACACATACATATTAAGAGAGTATGTAACAACTTTAGAAAAGTGCAGCATAAAACAAAAATCTTACAATGACACACTCACAGGAACAAGGACAACAACAACAAAAGTTATGCAAATATGATGCCTAAAAGTTACCATAAATCATATAATAACATTAAAAATACTTTCTTAAAGCAATGCAATAATAAGTGTCATGAGGAAAATAATTTTTGTTGTTGTAACATACCACAACCATAGAAGTCTGTAGAGTGTACACGTGTAATACAATTTATGAAAACCCATTTTTAGTCTTGCATGCTTCATCTGCTACTTGATACAGTTGTTCGATCTGTATTATTGTGTCACACACCGGGCCTGGAAATACTCATGTGCCTTGTTTGAGGCCAATGCATTAATATTTTTAGATGCAGTGAACTAAATTTTTATGAATTCCAATTTGTTCTGAATTTCATTCACACTGTAAAGCTAAAAATATTTAGAAAGCATAACAGAAGGGGTATGTAATAAATACAGAGCTGCATTATTTTGTATTTTGTTCTAAGTCAGGGGAAAGAACTCGTTTTAAACGGTTAATGAATACATCCTAACCTGACAGCCTTGATGTATCCTTAACCCATAACAAACTCATTCTTTCTTTCCATGTACAGAATGAGAAACAAATGAAATGGCAAAAAAATTCTTTGTTATATACTTTGATAAATTTTTTAATTTTATAGCCTAAAAGCAATTACACTGCCAGTTTCCCTAACTTCATGTAATTACAAACTTTGCTGACTAGAACAAGTTATCATGTAACAGTTTAGATGGTACAGCTAATATTGAAAATTTTCTAACTAGAACAAGTTAACATGTAACAATTGAGGTTGTATAGCGAATATACAAAGTCTGCTTACTAGAATAAGTTATCATCTAACAGTTTAGGTGGTACAATTAATGAACACTTGTTATGTATAGTGTTTAATGGTATTTCAATATAACACTAGTTATATTAGTGCCAATTAAAAGTTAGGTTCAAAAGATGTAAAGATAATAAAATGAGAACAAAAATTAGAAAGATAATACACTATAATTAAGAAATGGACTCCATCTCTTTGATCATAAAAATCAAAGCATTACATTTTTGTATGAAACAATTGCTTACGTCTCATAGGAAGTTTTCACAAAACAAATTTCCAGACAATTTAAATAAAAGAATAATGCAAATTTTTCAGCAAATAAATTAATATTTTCTTCAAATGTTCTTTAAGTAACTACAGATTCAATCAGAAGACTATCAAAATGATTTTGATGGCAATCATACTGATTTGCTTCTGCTTGACACAATTTTGATTTCTTTTTCTAATCTTACCTGTTGATTTGCCAGTTCATCCACAGCTTGAGAGATCTTTACATTTCCAACTACTTGTTCTAAAAAAAATGAACCTGCAATGTACTCTCTGGGTGCAACTTGTGCAGGATCTATTCTAGGATGTGAGATTAATAATAATAATAATGATGATAATGATACTAATAATGGCTTTATTTATAAAAGGTGACATACTTAGTTTTGTTGAACTTCTATATTCTTTGAGGTCTTCTACATTTACATATTTATATGAATGCTTATAAACTTGTTAAACTTCTCTATCACGCAAGTTTTCTGGCAAGGTGAAAGCATATTTCCTTGTAAAATACAATGACTGCATTTTGGGACATGGAGGGGGGGGGGCTAGTTTTCATGGCAATAATCAATATAATTACACTCGTTACATTTGTATGTGTCTCACCTTTGTCTGCATGGGTTCTAGTCTCAGGGTTTGGCCAATGTGGGTATGTGAGAAAGCCTGCCAGTAGTTTCTTGTGGGTTGGTGGTTCTTTCCGGGGTTTTCCCGGGTTCTTCCTCCACCATTTATACTGACCACCATGTATAGCCTATCTTGTGCTGAAAAATGGCATTAAACACTACAACAACATTTGTATGTGCCTATAATATGTTAAGAAGTATATAAAAGACCATGCAAAAACTGTGTTATTCACATAATTATTTATACAATATAGATCAGGAATAATACTGAAGGTGGAGGTGTTCATATGTAATGTTGGTATGTTATGTCATTACTAACTAGGAAGTGTAACTTTTCATCAAATTTATATTATAATAGTGAAATGAATTTATCACTGAACTTTACTTCATTTGGAATATTGGTCCAAATAAATGAACTGGAATAGTGAAAACTTATTTTGTTTAGTTGTGAAACCAGAAAATGGTTGGCAGGAAAAGCCCATAAATTATGTGTGCTGCCAAAATCACTCTCTCACAAGAAACAACTTCTGCAGATATACTGGAGCTGTTATTTGAAATTTTGTATATGGTTTAGTTTTTCATCAGGCATATTCCTTGATTAACTTTAGAATTTTTAAATTATTGATTTTATACTGAATATCTTCAATGTTATCAGTTATAAGTTTACATTACTTTGTTGTAGATGGAGTAAACTGAATAGATATATATATATATATATATATATATATATATATATATATATATATATATATATATATATATATATATATATAATAAAATAAACAATACCAACACGTAGAATGTGTGACCGGTTTCGCTTTATTGCTTCATCAGACTGAATTCAATATCATTGCTTACGTCATTAAATACATTTTGTTTCTAAGTGATCGATAATATAAACAATATGACATAAACAAGATGACGTCATACTTATATTTTCAACCTAATTGTCTTATTCTTGAACGAATAGTAGACATGGAAATATGCATATATAGCACATAATATTGATATTTTAATACACAAAAATACATAAAACTGGATCTTAAAGATACATATATCTCTACTGAACACTATCACAAACATTTATATGAACAAATAGAGATAAACAGTTTTATTAATATTTTGATTATGTATAATGCATATTTAAATAGTATATATATATATATATATATATATATATATATATATATATATATATATATATATATATATCACATACATTAAAAAATAACATGCATTTAAAGTGTTGATATAAAGCAATTTGATATACCAATACTACTGGTATATCAAATTGTGATCCGCCCATGGTGCAATAATATGCATATATAAACATTCTCGCGAGCGACTGCAGTTGATTCTAGATCAATGATCAATTTCCACAAATTAGTCATTAGTGATGTATGAAAAATAACGATGAAAAGTATTAATAATCCCAGTTTTCTAAATTAATTTAATATGGTACACATTTTCATCACAATCCTTTCTGCTTTCTGTTCTCCCCTCCCCTCTCATGCATAGCGGACAAACTGCGCAGAAATGTGGAATGAGAGAGAAAAGGAATTTGGGCTGGATTAAAACCTTGAAATAGAAATTACACCAAGTAACCTACAAGAATATGGTTCGTCCTAATGATACGTGTGCACTTTCCTTGGGATTTATCTACAGTGTTTATCAATGATACAATGTTGCAAACCAGTAAATTCCTTGGTTATGTGGTACACATACTGTGATATGTTTAATGTTATGTTTTTTTTTTTTGTTTTTTGTTCTTAACATACCATAATGTTCTAAAAAATCGATTATTATTATTTAAATATGAAAATGTCCAAATGCCTCTCTCTCTCTTTCTCTCTCTTGACCATAGTAGCAAGATATGGGCTAAAATCTATGAATTGACGAACGTAGAGAATTTTATTTTGTGTCGTCCCACGATATCTCTGAGAGACAGAGAGAGTCAGAGACAGAGACAGAGTTTTAAAGTCAAACCGACCAGGGGAGAGAGAGAGAGAGAGAGAGAGAGAGAGAGAGAGAGAGAGAGAGAGAGAGAGAGAGAGAGAGTTTATGGTCGATTGTACTGTTGCTAAAGCAGAATAATGGCTTAGATCAACTGTAAATATATTAAAATATTTTAATTACCTCTTGTTGGTTCATTAGTTGGGTTAGTTTCTATTCCACATTAATTTCCATGCGCCAGTATGTGAAAGGCGTAGCTATCCAAGTGTTGCTAGTGCACTACTTTTATCATCAAAACCATCTTTCATGTTTAAATCATAAGTGCATGTTATATTGATTTAATCAATATGGAGAAAAATAGAAACCAAGAAAAGAAAACAATCAACTTATCAATATGCAGAGGTGATTGCAAATAGCACTAAAGGCATAGAACTACATTTTGTAGCGGACACACTCGGGGATGTGAGGAGTTCATTCACTAGGTCAATACACGGCCGCCTGTAGTAAATCTGAACTCTGTTCAAAGGGCAAATATATGTATTTGTATGTGATATAAATAAAATATATGTACAGTATGTATGCTGTATCAATGATATACCACTCGTTGTATAAATTTTTCATTAAAAGGAAACTCAGCAAGCTTGATTTCCTTTTAATGAAAAATTTATACATCTCGTGGTATATCATTGATACAGCGTACATACTAGACATATATTCTATATATATATATATATATATATATATATATATATGTTATTGATGAATGTTCATATTTTATCAGAACTCAAGTTATATAATAAAAATTATGGTGTGCATAATATTTATAATCATGAAATGAATAAGTATTTTATAAATAATTAATCATAATATATTCAGAATTAATTTTAAAATGCCCTTTCATTTGTAGAAAATTATTAAACATTTTTTATGATATTAGTTTGTACTTTCACTAGTCAAGTTATTCAGTAAATTAGAATAATATAAAATTATTCTAAACTAAATTGTAGACAGGGGACATAATTAAAAAAATAAAATATATATATATAAAATAAATTTATTAATGAATATCGTAGAGTGTTTTGGAATTTAGACCTTTCGGATATACTGTATTAAGACGGTGAATCCAATAGGTTTCCTTTAGCAGACGTTCCATCTCAGAATCAGCTATAACAATAGGTTGAAAGGAGAAATCTTGCAAAGAATGGGAATTCTTGTTAAAATGTGCGGCAACATGAGATGAAAATGATTGATCGATATAATTTTTTATGTCTGATCTATGTTGGTTCGTAGGTTTAGATATTTGGTGACTGGTTTGTCCAATATACTGAATGCCACATTTTTTGCATGTGATCAAATAAATAACGTTTGATGTTGCACAACTAGTATCACAATGCATATTAAATGTTTCTTTCGTATTATTACTATTGAAAGAAGTATTTTCATTAATAAAAGGACTGTGCGAACATCTAGGTCTATTACATATAGCTGATGATCCCTTTCTATGTAATGTTTTTTCTAATTTAGAATTAATTAGGAAATCTTTAAGATTTTTAGCCTTTTTATAAGCAAGTGTCGGTTTGCTTTCGTGTAGCGATTTAACACTTGCTTTACAAGATAATTTTAATAAATCCCAATATTTATTAATAGCCTTACTGTTACGACCATGTAGTTTAATTGCTTGTGTGTTAAAATTTGAATTCTTTTTATTCCATTTTTGTATCATTGTATATTATTATGATGATAATTATGTTCACGGGATCTGATATTTTTGAAAGAAACATCGTGTTTATTTAGAACGTAAATATGACTCTCGGCTTGCGTAAGCATTATTTTAGATTGCCAACTGGATAAACAACCAGCGTAAACGATTGGTTGTGGCCAAGGTCATTTTTCTAAGCACATGTGATTACATCGTGTACTGTGATTGTTAGATGATGAAATAACCACGCGTTCTTCGTGCGCATGCATGAAATGACATTTTTAGTTCGGTTTAAAAGCACTTAGGTCCCTGTGAAATAGTGAGAGTTGTTCTTATACCTTGAGAAGAAGGTATTATTTGTCTTGTGCTGGAAAGAGTTTATTTTTCTTTACATCTGTAGAGCTTGAGATGTGTCTTGTTATAGATGACAGCTATAGGAGTTCATCTACTTTTTAAATAATAATTTTTTTCTCTGGAGAACTACACAAGTGGTTTAGGACAAAGACATTTAGTGAAATTAATTCTAAATTGGAATAGTACAGTTCAAATTGTGGTTCAACATGAAATTCTGGACATTTGTGTAAAGACTTCATCTGACGTCATCATCCTCCATCTTGGAACCAACTTGAGATTCAAACCAGATTCAGTTAAAACCATTTTATTGTTAGGACTTATATATTTTCACAATTCTGGGATAAATGTTTGGATTTTCTTCACAAACCGTAAGTCCTATTTCATATTTTCACTTTTTCACCATGTTTTCTAGGGAAATAAATTATTTTTGTCAAAACTTACAAAGCTTGTTGTCTTCACTCTTTCTTTTGTTACTTTTGAATGAGCCGATACGTAACACTTTTGTTGCTTAAGCGCTTGCTTAGGCATGGTTTATACACAGCAATAGGTGACCCATTTGCTACCATTCCTGCAAATAGTCCACATTAATATGCGTGAGATATTAATACATCATGTGCCAGCCAATCAAAACAGTCCCAGCTGTCACGTGCAGCGTCTTTGTTCAATTATTCTTAGTTTGGAGCTGAGAGCGAGAGCACGCATAATTCTGTTGAAATCCGCTGCCATCCCTGCCTCAACGCCTACGGTGATCAATGGACACGGGAGTGTCTGTGCTACTGCATGATGCTTAACCTAAATAAAGCAGTCCCCCTAGGGCATTCGCTTCATTCAAATTCCGTTTATTCACCCAAGAATCTAATGTCAGCAATATATGGCATATTCAAACTAAACCCATTGAGTGAAGTCCACACAGTTGCCGCTGTCATCCCAACCTTTGTTGGACAGCCCAGTCTTCGCTGGGCTCCTTCAGTTTCTGCTGAAGAAACTTTATTCAAGGGTTATCCATAACATTCTGTCTGGGATTTTCACAGACCAGCTGTGACCTCTGTACAACCATGTTGTGCCATTCAGTAGCCGCTGAATCACTCACTGACAGAATGAAACAAAACAGTTTCATTGGTAGCAGCAGACAGTCCCCCAAGGCAAACATTATAATTATAAATAAAAACTTAACTGGATCTGTGTTTTTGTTGTGTATAAAACCTATATTAGGCAAACTTGGGTTATATTCAATAATAAAAGGAATGATATCTTCATTTCTATTTTTGATTATATATTATACAAGAGAAGATACTTTTTGGAAAGCAGTATTAATGATGTGAATAGGGTAATTTCTATTTAAAAAATGCTGACCTAACTCTGTCAAAGATGATTTAAAAACAGTGTCATCCAAAATAATTCTTCTATATCTTTTTGCTTGACTATATGGTATCCTGTTTTTACATGACTGAGGATGACATGAAGAATATTCAACATATTGATGAATATTCGTGTTTTTAACATGAACCATGGTAGCGATGTCATTATTTTCATTTTTCACGACCTCTACATCCAAAAATGATAATTTAGTTTTAGACACATTGAATGTAAATTTTATTGTTGGATGTAATTTGTTTAAACAGTCTATAAAATAATAAAGGTCTTCTAATGAGTAACTCCAAATCATAAAGATATCATCTAGAAATCTTAACCAAACATCTGGTTTTAAGAGGCATTTATTTCGAAAGTATTTTCTAATTTCCCCATAAATAAAGATCATAAGAAGATGCCATAGGACTACCCATTGCTGTTCCCAACTTTTGGAGATAGTTTGTATTACCAATTGAAAAAAGTTATTTTCAAGCACAAGTTTTATCAAATCACAAACATGTTCTTTTGATAGTTTACATGTATATTCATTTTCTTCAAGATAATATTTACCCTCTTCGATACCATCATTGTGTGGTATATTCGTGTAGAGTGAAACCACATCAAGTGTAACTAGGAATGAATTTTCAGTTAGTTTTGGTAAAGATTTCAATTTGGTAATGAAATCAAAAGTATCTATGACATATGAAGGTAGTGATTTCATCAGTGGTTGTAAAATATGATCAATATATTGCGATATGTTATTTATAATTGAGTTACATGTAGAAGTAATGGGTCTACCTGGATATCCTAAAGGTAGTGACTTATCAACCGTTTTATGTATTTTGGGTAAAATACAGAACTGAGGTGTGCGTATTTTATTTGGGAAGATATCTAGTTCATCATATATGGAACAATTGTGAATAGAGATTTCATTAATACATTTGCTTATTTTTGCTTTAATTTCTTCAGAAGGATTAGAGGAAAGTTTTGTATAATATACTTCATCATTTAATTGTCTTTCTACTTCTTTAATATAATCCTCCTTATTCATTATTACTATGGTGCTAGACTTGTCAGCTTTTTTAATAATAATACTTTCGTCTTGTGATAAAGTACGCAAAGAATTTAATTCTTCTTTAGATATGTTTGTAAAATGTTTTCTTTTAGGATTGCTATTTAAAATTTCTTGTTTAGTTGCTTCAATATAAAAATCGAGACAAATATCGATCATTGTTAATACTCACCAGTGGCCACTTAAGGCCACAGAAAAACCATTATTTGGTTAGGAAACAGTCCTGACCACTGGCTGCAGAATGCAGGTGACTATTACATACAATATTTATAAAGATGATTTTACCTGAGGCAAATTAGAATGGCCATTGTGACCAGGTAATCATGCAAATAAAATATAAAATAAATATGCAATAATCGCACATTATAATTTCTCAAGTCTTATCTTTCTTTATTTTTCTCCTTTAAATAATTTAGATAGTATGAAAATTCACCCTTTTTTCAAATGGAGAGGAGACCTCCCATCAAATTTTCTGTTCCAGAATAGACCCTGCTTTGTATCACTCAATATATTAATTTCCACAAGTGAACCTTGAAGTACTTCAAATGTCTTTTGTCCTTTGATTAATCTACATGTGCAAATTCTGAAACTAATCTGCTACAATTGCAACAAATAAAAACCCCATTAAAACTCTAAAGCAAATAGTGACTAACTGACAGACAAGGATAATATTTTCATTTATTACATGCAAATTATTGTGACATGTACCTGACAATGGATACTAGCATATCTGTTTTATAAATGGTTTGCTGCATAGATTTTTAGAAAACAATCTAATGGTTGTACAAGTACTTAAGTAAAAAGTTAGAAAATAATTGGACCACTCCAGTGGCCTAGTGGTTAGAGCATCCACCTCGGATGCAGGAGGTTGCAGGTTCGAACCCCAGCCAAGTCATAGCAAAGACTTATAAAAATGGTACTAACAGCAGCCTATTGGCGCTCAGCATTAAGAGGTTGTTGTTAGAACTGGTCGGGATAATGTGACTAGGTGGGACATAATGCTAGTAACATGCCCATTGCTAGACATCACTATAAGCTGCTGCACTGCAGCGATCATAGTGATACGACTGAAAAATTTATAAAGCTACTTTAAAAATCCAAATTACACACATACACACACACACAGAGAAAATAAATGAATCCTGACAATTTCAAAAATATATACAATACCTTGGGGTGCGGGTGCTGATGACCTTGGTCTTGCTCCTCCATGCAATATGTTTTCCTCTTCTTTTTCAAAAGCCTGTTACATGAAATACAATCATGTACTCATTACTTTTTAATTAAATCAAATTTTAGAAAAGCCACATTGCACTCTGTTGTTCCATTAAAAGTTCTCTCTTACAAAAAATATCCTAATTTATTATCAATTCATTGTCCACAGTATTCTTCTACCCTATCACTAAAATACTGTTCCAGGAAACCATAAATGTGTACTGCATTATATGTGTAAATTTTGTCATGTTATGCTGTGGTATATTGAAAACTTAATGGACTAAACTGAATACAGAATAAATAAATACATATAGGGGGATGTTTAATTAGGCTTGAATCAAATTATAATTGATTTTTATCACCCATTGGTTATGCCATTCACAGATTTATCCATTTTTCAATTGAATTTTAAATTCATGATTACAACTTGTAACTCGTGGGTTTATTCTTTCGACTGGGTCTGTACATTTGTGATTTTGACACTAAGTCAATTCTTTTTCATTTGATCATCAAATTTGTGGATATGCCACTCATACATCTATCCATTTTCCTTGTGTCTTTAGTCTGGATATACCATTCAGAGGTCTATTCTTTTATCGATCTCAAAAATTTGTGGATGTGCCACTTACAGGTCTATAATTTTTCATTAGATATTTTAATTTGTTGTTATGCCACGCATAAATTTGGGTCTGTACATTTGTGCTATACCACTAACTGATCTATAATTTGTCATTGGATGGGTTTGATTCAATTTTGTGCAGTTTTATGGCTCTGCATCACTGAAAACTAAAGGTAGTAGAGTAAGCTGCCTTGACCAAGAGCATATCATTGTATAATTTGGGCTGATCCTTTTTCATCGAGTTTTTAAATTTGTGGTTAGAAGAGTTGTTTCTCCCTTTTCTGATGAAAACCATAAAAATCATGAATACTACTGAATTTACTGTATTTCTTCAATTATTTATTTATTTACTTATTCATTCATTGAATAATTTGAAAATGACTCATTCATGATTGTCAAATTTGTAGTATAAGAATATACGCTAAAAGCTAAGATCTAACTTTTTTCTGATCCTCCAGCTGAAGAATTACAAACATGTTAAAACTGGAAGACATTATCAACTTTAACTACAAACAAACTATTCCCCTTTCCTTTCCTTTTAATGATTTTATTCTGACCCGTAAGTACTCTTCCATTTAAACTCTGTCCAAAAGTTTACCAATATAGCACTTTAGTAAGTGTTACAAAATTTGTATCCCTATAAGCAAAATTTTTTCATTTTCAATCCACTAAATCTGAACCATCTGAGTAACCAGCAAAGCAAATATCATGTAAAATTTAAATGAATATTTCCCACAAATAATGTATAGACAGGATAGAAAAATCCAAATAAACTAATCTTCACTTGTTTCACATACAACCAATTACTTACCCTAATAGAGTCATTATCTTTCTCATAGAGGACAAAGTGGACTTTTTTCACTAATGATTTTGGATTCTTGCTGTCATACAAAACGCAGGCATCGTACATTAGCCTTGCCACATCATGGTGTGGATAGTGAAGCTGGCCTGTTCCCATGGCAGCAAAGGCAATGCTTGTTTTTGAGTCCTTATGAGCTTTCTCAAGGCAGTGAATCACTACATCACTTAAAGTCTTGAAACAGAAACACAAAATAAAAGTGACTTAAAATTTACAAGGCAATGAATCACTACATTGCTTCAAGACTTGAAACAGAAAAAAAGATGATCTAAAATTTAACACATGAGCATCTCTCTTATATTATGGACTAGTGATTCTTCATCACCCCATGAATCAAGGACAGTGCTTCCTTCTCAAACCAAAATTGCAAGCTTATTTTTAAGGTTGCTGCAAGCTTGTTATGTAAGCTTGTGGCAAGCTTAGATTTGAAAAGCGATAAGCTTGTCCAATTGCAAGCTTGCACAAGTTTACCAATTGCAAGTTTCCCTATTACTAGCCTGCACAAGCTTGCTGCAAGCTTGTTATGTAAGCTTGCGGCAAGCTCAGATTTGAAACTGTGATAAGCTTGCCCAATTGCAAGCTTGTGCAAGCTTCCCTATTACTAGCTTGTGCAAGCTTGCTGCAAGCTTGTTACTTACAAGTTTGCACAAGCTTGCAAACAGAGCTGACCTAGCTAGCTGCATCATCAGAACTGATATGGCATCAATTAAATTATTCTTTACATGATCACATATCTCCATTTTTCTACCTCTTGATGTGAGAAAAGTATGTAATATCAAATATTAAAATGAACATGTTAATATATGGTGAACATTAATTTAGCATGAGATCTTATTGTCACAATGAAATAAAAGAATGAAGTCATCAAATCATTTAATAATATTTAATCAGATAAAAATAAGAGCATATGAATGGGATCTGTGTGAGGAAACTTTATACTCTTGTTCTGTATGGCTTTGGAAATGTTCTATTAATTTACTTCCATGTAGAAATCCATTTAGGGGAGGATGGTGTCAAATGGTTAGGTTCCATCTCTCATCTGTCAAAATGATAAACTATTAGGTGAAAACAAGAATGTTTGCCATTTGAATAACTCTGAACCACCTCTTCTAAACAAATCCTGAGAATAAAATTCTGCATCCTCCTCTGCTTCTGGTGTGATTCAGGTATCATCCACTGAAATGGATTACAGCAACATGTACTACATAACCAGGGGGAAAAAAATGAATATTTACCTCTTTGGCAAAAGCATTTCATATTTAATTCAACATTCCAAAATCACTTATCAAGTCCAAGAAATACCAGTAAGTGCTATTCAAGATCACCCTTTAATGAGCTGTAGATTTTAGTTTTACCATCCATCTTGAAAGGGCTATGATACATGTCAAATGAATGGCACTTCAGAGCTTTAAACAACAACAACAAAAAAATCTGATGAAACTGATTAGGTACCATGGGACATTTTGAAATAAAATAACTGCAATCTTCTTTGAGGATGAAAAGAATTAAATGTAACAACCTCCGAACAATTGTTAAATTTGATATGCGAGAGGAAAAGAGACCCTAAGAATAACGGAAATGAGATTTACAAGCGTGCGTTTAATTTTATAATCTCGTAACCCTATTGTTGATAGCTGACAGCACTGCATCGATTACTGCAGTTTGGCAAGCGCAGCAATAAATAATAATGATCTGCAAAGTTGTCATCTCAATCATTGGGTGAAGCAACATTACAAAGTCATTTTTTGACGTATTTAAATCGTAAAAGTGAAACAGAACGCTACCGCCAATCTACAGTCCCGAAAACTGGCAAAATACAACACACTCTTGAGTTTTACTCACCATCATGATAACTCCGTGACTTCAGATTATCTCTCCGGTTATAGGATCAGTTACTCAACATATGCTGGTTATGCGGGCAATGAAATTTACCCAATTAACGAGCTAAATTGTGATGGCTCAACCTTGAAAATTGCGCCTAATTTTTGAATGCGAGGCTTCAATTCTTGAGACTCAAATATGTTGCGTATATATTCAGAGTTCGTAAACCAGTCTGCTGACCATAAACAGGGGGAAGTAAACACATTTAATGACTCGATACCAAATTAAGTCTCTGTCGTGGAACACTTCATTTTATCTTGCATGCTTTTATTCGATTTCTTTTTAAACAACCAAAATTCACAAAGCTAAATTCTTTGTAGAATGTTGGCAGAATGGGATGCATCTCTCTCTATCAAAGAAAAACAAAAATTGTATACATTTTTACATTTTTATTTAGTAAGTAATTAGTGACAATTATATTTTTTTTCTCCTGGCAGCAGATTGTCATTGAAACAAATATATGACAATTCTTTCAAAAACTTAATGCCAGAAGTTAATATTACAAGATTTACTGAGATTTATATTTGATGGTGAATACATTGTTGGTAAATAGCATTGACAAGTACCTGATATCAAATATCTTTGCTGTATAGTCTGTAAATAACTTTGCAATCAGCAATTACTATCAATTTTACAGGATTTTACTAAATGGAATTCTTTATCCAGTCAATTGTTTCTCTAACATGTATAATATTTGTAAAAATTTGAAAATGAGAAAAAAGACATTGGTAGAAAAAGTAACATTTCATATTTTGCCTTGGTCAAGAAATAATTCAGTCTATTTTGAAATATATTAGTAATGTTCAGAGTTAATTTAAACATAGAGAAATGTTGGAATAATATATTTTATTTATGTATCAGCTAAGTACAAGTAATTCAAGTTCTTAGCATTTTGCAACACTGAAAATGTATATTATTTAACTCAAGTGCATTATCAGATATAAATAAAAACCAGATTACCGGTAACATCTTTTAATTTCACACTGTAGTTTCTTAAACTGAGTATGATCTAGTCACAACATATATTCTTCAACATTTCAGGAAGTACTGATCTCATGCAGAACTGCCAACCTTCAACTTTCACAACTGATTATTGCAAGCTTGAGCAAGCTTTCATTAAGTATTTTAGGTTTTGCAAGCTTGCAGACTTGGAAAAATTCCTTTTGCAAGCTTGCGCAAGCTTGAATTTTAAATTTTGCAAGCTTGCAAGCTTGCAGACTTCAAAAAATTCCTTTTGCAAGCTTGTGCGAGCACCCTTACTAGCTTGCGCAACCCCAGCTAGCTTTTCGTAAGCTTGCAGCCAGCTTGCTGCAAGCTTGTCGTAAGCATGCATTTTGGTTTGGGTTTAGCTCTAATAAGACCATCCATTCTGCAAACAAGAAAGTGGCCTTATAAGAGAGGTGGCCTTTCTAGAGGGGGGTTACAAAGATACGAGTAAAAAGTAAATATAGAGTAGGAAAGGAATAATTAATTATAATATATTTCATATTTTTATATAAACTTCTCATGTATTTTATGGAGTTAATCTGATACAATTGATATTATTATTTAAAATAATCATGAATTTTCATTAATCACAGAGCAAAACCATTCAAAAACCTTGATAATAAAATCAGTAAAAGCAGCTGTCTGTAACTATCCTTCTCCATCCTAGTACTAATAATAGTAACACTACCCCCTTCATCAAAGCTGTGATATCATAGCTATCTCCATCCTAGTACTAATATTAGTAACACTACCTCCTCATCAAGGCTGTGACATCACAGTTATCTCCATCCTAGTACTAATATTAGTAACCCTACCTCCTTCATCAAGGCAGAGATATCATAGGTATCTCCATCCTAGTACTAATATTAGTAACCCTACCTTCTTCATCAAGGCTATGATATCATAGCTATCTCCTTCTCCATCCATTCCATTTCCCAAGGAGCTGAATGCATAATTTAGACTGTTCATCTGAATCATTCTAATATCAAAGGTCAAACATCTTAGCAATGATCATGGGACTTGCCCCCTTTCCATTCAGTTTAATTCCTTTCACTTCTCCTCTTAAACTGAGTGTGTCTGATGACATTTTGCACTTTTTGAAACAACTTTGTCGAAAAACCAAACTGATGACAAACAACACCAATGGCATCAGTGCAGAAATAAAGGTTAGTGGACAGAAGCTGGAAAGAGTCACAAGCTTCAAGTACTTGGGATCAATTATCACAGATGAGGGCTCTAAACATGAACAACTTTGCAGGACTGCCCAGACAACAGCAACAATAACAAGGTCGAGACCAATATGGAAAGATACCAACATTGCTTTTGGTTCCAAAATAAGGCTGATGCACTCAATTGTCATATTCACCTTTCTGTATGCTCGTGAAACATGGAAGCTCACATCAGATCTACAAAGAAGGATTCAAACCTTCGAAATGAGATGCTACTGCAGGATCTTGGGCATCTCATACATTGACCATGTAACCAACGAAGAAGTCCACAACAGGATCCAACAAGCCATTGGATCCTATGAAGACCTCTTGACCACTGTAAAAAATCACAAACTGAAGTGGTATGGTCATGTCTCAAGATCATCTGGACTGGCAAAAACAATCTTGCAAGGCACAGTGTGAGGGTGCAGAAGAAGAGGCAGACCAAAAAAGAGGTGGGAAGATAACATTAAGGAGTGGACAGGCATGGGATTTGGAGATTCTCAAAGGGCAGTAGAGAACGGGGAAAGATGGAGAGAATTGGTTGTAAAGTCAACTGTGGTACTCCAATGACCTCTTGTGTTACCGGTTTGATGATGATGATGATGATGAAACAACTTATTCCGTCATTTACAACTGTACCACTGCGACACTAATTTGTTTCTATATATTACATACCAGCTAACATACCATTTATAACTTATGGAATCCAGATGTCATGCTGACCTGAGTTGAAAAATAATGTGTTCTCAGCTGTTACTTTTTATCATTTTGATAATTAATTTTGGTAATAGTAACCAGCAATTATGAAAGTGTCAGAATCAGACATCTATGGAACACACAGAGTAAGGATAATTGGAATACTTATCTCTTTGTATGGATTAAAGTTCAGTACTTAATCTGCATGGAAAAAATGTCTGTGTTAAATTTACAGATCAAGAAATATTCATAAGATTTCTATTTTGTAAACCCCAATTTGAGTATGCTCATGAGGGGTAAAATTTGACATTAGAGGGGTACCAATATTAGCAGGGTACTTCTGCACACAAACTAGTCAGTGTCAAGGAATTCTAGCCATAAAACAGGTGGCCACCACTCAGTGTGGCAGAGTGGTGGTGGTGGTGGTGGTGAGCTGTTCAAGAGGTGATCACTGTATACTCTTTTTTTATAGTCAAGGTGTGCTTACTTTATATATATATATATATATATATATATATATATATATATATATATATATATATATAATATATATATATATATATATACACACACACACACACACACACACACACACAGACACTTCATTAAATATCTAATTATAAAGTTGGTTCATAGTGAATAAATTAATAATACACCTAATTATAAATTAGTTTTAATACCTTAAAATTCCAAAGAATGCCTTAATCACCATAATACCAGCATATACCTTAATAAGCACACACTCCTCCTTTTTGTCAAAAATTGCCACCAACACCACAACCAAAAATCCATTACTATTTAAGTGCTTGTGTCTCAATCCATTTTCATTCAGGACCAAATAGACATAATAATAATTATTCTTGTCAATATTACCTTTTGTTCAGGAGGAGTAATGTTCCAACTCTATGGTCACAAACTTAGTAACAGAAAGAAAGAAACCCAGCAAGTTTTGTAAAACTTAAACAATTTAATTATCAATGTTATAAATGAAAATGTGAGAGGAACTTATGGTATTATGAACTGAATCCAAAATAATCCTGAATAACTTCTATTAAAGTCCAAAAGATTGATAAGGTTTGTATACATTTCAGAACTGGAAATGTACTGGTCCACCAAGAATAATGACTTTGTCAAAACAGTATTGTCCAGAACTCCACTGAATAATTCACAATAGTTCCAGAATAATATTATAGTACATAAGCACTTTCTGTTTCCATTGAATAATTCAAACAAATGCTTTTCCTCTCAAATAATATCTAAATACAACATAAAATATGTCTGTACACTTGATGTTAACACAAGAAATATGATTGAATCCAAGACAGGAATGAATATGATTGCTCAGTTCTCTCCTCATATACACCTTCAAATGTCTATTACAACTATATGTTGCAATATACCCCACATGACAGATCTTACTACTCAAGGATTTAAAAATACCTATTCATGTGACATAACCCATCCAATGGAAGTTAACTAAATTCTTCTAAGATACAACCTGACCAGCATGTCCAATGGGAAAAGGACTGAATCTTGTCAACATACTTGCTAATAGTTTTATTATTAATAACTATAAGCATCTATTTATAGATCCTATGTAATTTTAGGTTCTAGACATCCCTATACACATACACCAAAATACAGCTATAGATAACCATTACAATTTAGTTATTAAAAAAATCAACAAAAATTAGGCAAAATCATGTACCAGTAGTTATAAAAATAAAGATACACATAACAGTAGAGAAAACAAGATTTTCAATATGCAAACTGTTGCAGCCATATTAGATATCAGATCAACACCATTTTTGTTTACTTTACTTCAGACAGATATTTTTTCATTTAGGACCAATTACATATCATAAGAAATCTTTTGGTTAAAACTCCACATTGATTTGACCATCCATTCAATAAAGAGAACTTCAAGATGACCTCTGTAATGGTCATATTAGACATCTGACTGGCACCATTTTAATTCTGTATTAACTAGACATCATAAATCTTGAGGTGAAAACACCATGTTGAGTGAGGAGGATAACAAGATCTTTAAGCTGGCTGCCATGGTGTCCATAATGAACATTAGACTGGCACCATTTTCATTTAGCACCAAATAGGTATCATAAGTCAGCTTAAGTGAAAACGCCATGTTGATATGACCAATTCATTCAGAAGGAGTAGAGATAACAAGATCTTCAAGATGGCTGACTTGGTGGCTGCAACGTATTTCTGTGTTGCACCATTTTCATTTAGGATCAACTAGACTATGGCATGAATGGCAATCGTACATGTAGCTTAGGAGGAATAGCAGTAAAAATTTGCACAGGTGTACAGACAGAAAATGGATAAAAGATCATCCCATAAGCCCCATGACCAGTAGAGTTAATCAACAGAGTCAAACTTGTTTTGAGCAATTCCCATAAAGAAAAATCTCACTAATTCACATGAGCTGCTCATAAGCTGCACATAAGAACCTTGTTAGAAATGTATGCAAATTGGGTAGATTTTCCAAGCTCATGTGTGCAGTTTGTTAGATCTTGTGAGCCAAGGAAAAACTAACCTGATTTTCACATGTGCAGACTTTGCTCACGTGAGAATTTACATTTTCACATGAGAAAGTAGAACTTAGAAAACATTCTTTTCCTTTACATATAACCATGTTTGAAAATAAGGCAGAGTTCTAATTTCTCACATGAGTTATCACATGAGAAACTTGGACTTTGATTCTGATTAAACACTTATTTCAGATTTATTCAGAGTTGGATTTTCTCATGTGAGATATCACATGAGCAGTTTGGACTTAAATATTTTGTGCAAATGTTGAATGTCGATCATCCTGATTATTGTCAAACAGACATCATTTCTATTTTGCACTTGCTGTTGCTTTGTTGTTTTTTTGGTGTTTTTTTAAAATTTTAAAACCTCTGTCAATTTATTTTCTCACAGTGAGTTTTAATCTTATTTTGACCCAACAGTCTCCTTGTATTTGAGTCATATTAATGTTCATTTCACTGTTCATAAAACAAAACAATTCAGCATTAAGGTCTCATATAACCAGACTACCCATTAAACTTATAACAGCTATCAAAGAAAAGAGTGAATGCCTTGCATAACTGTTCGAGGTTGATGCTTAATTAAGTAATCCGTAAAAAGGTGAAATGTTACTCTTCCAAAAATATGCAGTTTGCAAATATTAAAAAGGAAATAAACCTTTCGCCCAGAATGAATGCTACACAAAATAAACATATGACGCAACCCATTTATTCAGAATTATCAAACTTCTCAAACTCCACTATAAAATTGTAAAACAAATACACAGCCACATATCTGAAAAAAATAAACACTGATGCGCAGTCCTTTCAGCTTAATAAACTCTCAAGTCCTTTTCCAAAAGATTTGGAGAACTACATATACTACGTCAATTTCTTCCATACCTAACGTTCACACAAAAGTCAATAAAATTTTATACTGACTGAATTGTGTAATTTGGCTTATTACAGGCAACATGTGCTCTGTTAGTCTTTTTTTCAGTGACTTTATTGTATGGAAATGTGAATCCAGATGCTCTTTTAGTTGTCAGTAGATTCACTATTGCTAAAACTAAATTATCATTTTCACTGAACAATATGTACTGTACATAAAATTTAATAAATCCGTAAGAAACTGCCTAATCCTGTCGTGTTTGATTGCGTAGCTGTTTGGTACTCTTTTAATTGCAGCCTTTTAAATGTTCTGATCATGTCATTTAAAAGTTTATAAAATAAATTTGCTACGGAAATAATCACGAGACAAATCACTGACATTTCCGTTAACTTGTCTGTGACCAAGGTTATCAAAGTACACGGTGGAAGAAATGGCTTGTTAGAACCATTAGAGTGTCCTATGGGGCATGGCTCAGCCCAAGCTACTGTAAAAATATTAAAATTAACTATGGCTATATTAATTAACTTATCAATGATATGAATTCACTTACAGCTCAGTTTTATGAAACATCTGATAATAAAAATACAGTTTATTTGATATATAAAATACAACATTAAGAAATACGTGAATAAATATGTACAAAGGAGTGTAAAACCACAGGGGCTCATATTGTTGCTCAAAATTTAAATGTCAGTCATACATTAGTATAAAATAATAAAAGTATTATTTTATACCACATGTATGACTGAAATTTATATTATAATCAATGATACAAGCCCCTGTGCGTAAAACAAAATGTTTACTAATAATTCACCCTCTTTGGCACCTCAAATGAACTCAACAGATGCTGCATGCTGACCTACAGTGTACATGTAGAATAGTGCTTTAAATCCCAACAGACAGAAATTTGAATGCAGGCCATATGCACTTAGCAAGGACCACGCTGTTTAGTAAGAAAGCTATTTAATATTCTCCTGCAACGTGTTTGCTCTTACATATTTCTATGACCGTAAGAGTTTAACAAAAAGAAACCAATATTAACATAAAGTGATGTCCACGTCGGTACTGATGTTAATGTTCAGCACAAAACAGAATACATCTACGTGAGTTTACAGAGACGTATATTAGAAGATTCAGGATTATGAAGGACTGGTTCTTTGCTGAGAAAGAGGTAAGTTACTGTTTGCTCATTTCTTTTTACAATTTTCGCATAACATGAATCATCAACATTATAAGTGTAAGCATAAATTCGGTCGTTTAAAAATTAGCCAAGGTTTTTGCTTCAGATTTTACTTAAAGATATAATTCAACCTCTTGGTGCTAAAAATGATATCTACACCACACGATGATCGAATACTACTCAACCTCCTTTGTGTCGAACAACACTTTCTCAAAACTTATTTATGCCTTCCACAATTCAACTGTGCAACCATGTCTGCCCCCAACCCCAATTCTTCGGGCGCCTCAAGGAGGAGCACTTGCGTTACCGATTGAAACAATTAGTAACCCAGCCACTCAGAATTTTAAATCCTATCTGAAGCTGGACAAACATAAATGTTCTTCGTATCATTTTATTGCTGATTGGGTGGAGCATGTTCAGCATATGCGATTGAGAACCAAATGCAGTAGCTTAATTCATGATTTTATTCCTAAAAGACATTTGCCCTGTCTGTCAAGTCTCTTGATTGGTAGATTTAAAAAAAAGATTTAACTGGATTAGAATTACAGCTTTTCTTATACTAGGACTCTCTTGCCAACCAAATCTTTTTCCCATTTCAGTGCATTCTTTCTGATCTGCATAGATAAACAATGATTAATTTATCTAATCTCTGATGTTCTTTTTACAGATTAAACTTCTGAAGGTCACAAGATTTTAATCAACACAAAAAAGTTAGCAATCATTTGAAAAAAGTGCAAAACACTGACAGCAACAGGAAGAAGTCAGACATAACCCCATTGCCATGCAGAGGAAATTCCAACTCCAATAAAGGGTATGTATAAGATGCGTCAAATTTTTTGATGTAATACACATGATACATATGCATTTCAGACTCAAAATTTGACCCCCAATAATTTTTAAAAAAAAAATATAAAAATTGGAAACCAGATGTTGAATTTCTTTATATATTGCAAATGTACATATTTTGGAAAAATGTATCCTAAAAATTTAGGAGAAAATCTCCCTGAGGACTGTTCCAGAAGTAGAGATGTCAAAATTTTGGGAAATTTCTACTGGATACCTGTCAGTCCTAATGACTGGTTACCAGGGTACATGATCAAAAGGAAATTGTATTAAATGTGAACCTGAACTGCTTTGTTGTAGGTTCACACATGCCAACCCCGAAAAGAGGTGTAAGTGTAATTATTACTAATATAAGTGGGGAAAAAAGCATAATCTGAGCATAAAAAGAGTATATATTACATGCCATAATAATTATTACAGAAAACTGTATAAAAAACGTACATTTAAGTTTGCTACTTACCTGGATCTGTTAAAATTTTTGTCACAAATTGGTTAAATTCATGTGGATTAGTAGTAAGAACGAGAACAGACACAAATGAAATTGAAAAATTATTTATGTATAACATTCACTTCGACCAGTCTACATGTCTACAGTAACTTTCGTGAATAGTCTCCACAAATGATCATTGTTGTATTATCCTTGACCTACCATGGTTTGTCCCATAACGATGGTCCAGTGCAACATGTTTTTAAGTTTAACAAAATCTCTCTTCTAACATTTTTCAGTCATAGAACATTCATCAATCACATCGATTCCTGTTGTTTTGTTTGTTTTTTTTTTTTTTCATGATATCTGGCGCCATTTATTTTCATTTTAGGCTGGTCTGCTGTGTGTGTAGTATCATAGAATGAATCTAGGGCAAGTGGTTTCACATTCAAGAACCCGTCTGTTTTCTTGGAACTGTTTGATGTAATATTCGTGCAGAAGTTACCACATTTACTCATCTGGTGAATTTTTATTCAATTTTTTTCAATGTTATTAAATAGCAAAGTTTTTTTTCTTTATATTTAAATATTTCAGTGAAAAATTTCAGTCTGTATAGTTGTACATTTCGTTCATTTTTTCCTAACATGGTATAAGAAGTGCATGTTACAGTAGCCAAGTTTTTGTGTTGCCTTTGCCGTGACAAAAAATATGTCTTGGGTTTCCTGCTAATAAAATGGGTCCAGTAAACCAACATGTAAACAGTGGCCCTTACTTGAACAGCTAACACTCACTCCAAGGCCACAAACTGGAGGCAAAAATGGCATTAGTTAAACCGGACATTTATATTGTGCTTTCTTTTATTTGAATTATAGTATGTATTTAAATTTTATGTTGTCGAATATTCTTTAATCAGTACTTAATATCGCAGGTGACGAAAAGTATTGACCCAGTTAGTGTCATCAGCATCTCAAAACAAGAGTGTTTAAGCTGTGATAAAATTGGTGCACGAACCATGGACAGGCACAAAATTATGATGGTTGAGCCTGAAATATCGGCGTTGATTCTTAAATAGGTCATGTGAGAAAGGATTGTACTATTGTATTATTATATAGTACATGTATGACAAGTAAATTGTAAGCACCCATACGAACCCATGATGATGAACAAATGCATACACAACATGAGCCTCGAACTGTAAGCATTAGTCTTTCTCAATCTGAACTTGGAAAACTTTTTTTTACGGGTACCCGGTTGTTTGTTTTAGTACTGGGTTATTATCAATGGGAGAGTACCCAGGTACCCATTGGCATCTTCATCCAGAAGTAATCAAATTTGGAATATGCAATGTGACTTACAGGTATCTCATCAGTAGTGCAGTTTATATGTTTGCTACTGAACTATGGTAGCTCTGTTGGTAGAGCAATTAGACTCATAGCCCAAGGGTTGCATTTTCAGGCTGGGTCGGCTGCCTAAGTGTGACCATGGGAGGACAGTTGGTTCCAATTTTGACAGTGTGAGATAGACACTGTTAAAAGTACCATATAATCCAAACAACAGTTATGTATTTTGCCTTTACCTTGTCAAATGAATCTTCAAAAATCCACCTTACAGAATGTTTCAAATACTGTGATCAGAAAACATTTGTACCAACTCTTTCATTTCCATTTCAGGTTTCATTTTTCAACATTTCAAAACAGAGCCTGCTAACTTAAATTCAGTGGTCAACAGGAAGTGCATCGATTCAAAGACAACAATCTCCAAGTGAAAATACTGTTGCAGACCAGCATATACATGATGAAATTCAGAAGCAGTAATGTTAATTACACATTTTGTTTGCTTTGAATTTTCTGGAACAGTGAAGAATAATCTTCATGTGAAGCAAATTTCCTGCAGTATCTTTCATTATGACCTTAAAGTTTGTAGAATGAATATGGTGTATTAAATATACATACATACATACATACATACACTAGTTGTAATTTTTCTTGTTAAAAGATCAATAATTGCACTCAAATATGCTTGTGATTACTAGATTTGAATGTGATCTTATTCTGTTTAATTCTTGTAAAAGATGTATGTATGCAATTAAAACTAAATGCTATGGGTTTTTTTTGTTGTTTTTGCTCATGTGAGCAAGATGTTGCTCACGTGAACAAAATCTTGCTTATGTGAGCAAGATCTTGCTCACATGTGTAGACTTGCTCATGTTAGCAAGATCTTGCTCATAAGCTTCACATGAGCAGACTTGCTCACGTGAGCAAGATCTTGCTCATAAGCATGCAATTTTCAGATGAGCAGACTTGCTCACATGAGCAAGATTTTGCTCATGTTAACAATTCCTGCACATGTGATTTTCATATTAGAATCTACTTGCTCACGTGAGTTCTACCTAATTTGCATGTCAAAATGCACATCAGGCTAACCTGAGTTAGATCTCATGTGAGAATCTGATGTGCAGAAGGGTAGGCAGTTTTGGTGTGGGAATCAACTCTAAGAAGGAAGATTCAAACGTGGGTTCTAATGGAACCCGGTTGTTTTAATTGAGGTTCATTTTGATGATAAGGTGTTTTTAGAGTCTTTAAATGGCTGTTTAAATCATGTGATTACTGAAAAATTTGACCTTTTCAGTAGAATGGAGTAAGAATCTTCTTCAGGGATTTCTAAAAAGTGTTACTTATATACATGTGTCCTGTTGATAAAAATGCATAAAGGTTTCCATTATGAATTTTAAAAATATATTAGTCATACTAACTTGTCCATCGTTGCTTTTTCTCCAATCAGGAAGAGCAGTTAGGTAGACTTTGGCACACTGCAGCTCACCCCCACTAATGTCCACTACCTCACCCTCCTGAATTTTTTCAGCATGATTTATCTTGCACTCATCTTGGAGACGCTGACCTCCCCGTTGAAGAAGGGACTTACTTGCTGCACCGCTGTTAAGGTTAAGGTCTGGGGAAGTTGCACAAACAATCACATCCACCTATGAAATGGAAAAATTAAGTGCAATAAATTTTACAATAAAAAAAAATTAAATAATGATTAAATGTCTCAACACTGAATAAAAACAAAACTCACACATCCTGATTATCTGTAAACTACTAGAAGATAAATTCATGAAGCCTAAGTTTTGAAACATGATGTAGTTTTAAGACTTAATATTGAAATACTTACCTTTAATTTGACAATTAAGATTTTAACAGTAGAAACACTTTGAACTGAATAATCACTCCATCTGAAAAACCAAGACCTGGTTAGTATCAACTTTACACATTCACTCTGGTGCTTTGCTATTAAAAGATACCAATAAAAAACAAAACGAAAAAAAAAACTTCCTTAGTCTTACCTGCATAAAACACACACTTCAATAGTGTTTTACTCAATTATAAGAGCAGCTCACGCACTGTGAGAGCAAAATAGTAATATTTTAGCTAGTATATACACTCTCTCTACCTCCCAAATTAACCAAGTTAAACATTCTATATTGTCATCCCTTTATGGGAATTCTAATGGAAAGTAAGAATTATAAAAACTACCTTGATATCATTTCTCTATAAAGATGACATAAAAACTGTGAATGAAGTAATGAGGGATTGGCTACAGTGTGAAATTAAACTGAATGAAGTAATGTGGGATTGGCTAAAGTGTGAAATCAAACTGTGAATGAAGTAATGTTGGATTGTCTACAGTGTGAAATTAAACTGTGAATGAAGTAATGTGGGATTGGCTACAGTGTGAAATTAAACTGAATGAAGTAATGAGGGATTGGCTAAGTGTGAAATTAAACTGTGAATAAAGTAATGAAGGAGTGGCTAAAGTGTGAAATTAAACTGTGAATGAAGTAATGTTGGATTGTCTACAGTGTGAAATTAAACTGTGAATGAAGTAATGTGGGACTGGCTACAGTGTGAAATTAAACTGAATGAAGTAATGAGGGATTGGCTAAGTGTGAAATTAAACTGTGAATAAAGTAATGAAGGAGTGGCTAAAGTGTGAAATTAAACTGTGAATGAAGTAATGAGGGATTGGCTACAGTGTGAAATTAAACTGTGAATGGAGTAATGAGGGATTGGCTACAGTGTGAAATTAAACTGTGAATGAAGTAATGTGGGACTGGCTACAATGTGAAATTAAACTGTGAATGAGGTAATAAGGGAATGGCTACAGTGTGAAATTAAACTGTGAATGAAGTAATGAGGGATTGGCTAAAGTGTGAAATTAAACTGTGAATGAAGTAATGTGGGATTGGCTACAATTAAACTGTGAATGAAGTAATAATTGGCTACTGTGAATGAAGTAATGTGGGATTGGCTACAATGTAAAATTAAACTGTGAATGAAGTAATGTGGGACTGGCTACAGTGTGAAATTAAACTGTGAATGAGGTAATAAGGGAATGGCTACAGCATCTACAGTGTGAAATTAAACTGTGAATGAAGTAATGTGGGATTGGCTACAATGTGAAATTAAACTGTGAATGAAGTAATGTGGGATTGGCTACAGTGTGAAATTAAACTGAATGAAGTAATGAGGGATTGGCTACAGTGTGAAATTAAACTGTGAATGAAATAATGAGGGATTGGCTAAAGTGTGAAATTAAACTGTGAATGAAGTAATGTGGGACTGGCTACAATGTGAAATTAAATTGTGTGTAATATTTTGGATAAGCCATCACTTTGGAAATCAGTATGATGTTATCCATGTAATTATGTTCTTCAACAGTTATCAGAAGAAAATGATGATGTGATTTAAGTGCAATATTTTGTATCAATAATTAATATATAACTTCTCAAGCTGTTTAGCTTAATTATTTAAAAAATAGGTTCTTTTTAACTAAAGACAGGTACATTTCAAGTACCTTATTCATATACATACTGTAATTTGCAGATAATAAATCCATCCTGAAATTAACCACTTGGGTACCCTCCAAAACTTGTTAAAGTTAAGCAAATATTTTGGCATAATTGTTCAGATCATTTAAAGTTTCAGATATGTATTACACAGTATATGATACAGTATAATATACACCACTCCATCGATAACTCGTGCCCTGATAACTCGTGAACCCGCTTATAACATGGGGTCAGGTGTGGATCCCATTTTTTAAACCAGAAAATACCATAAAACTGATCCCTATTTGTTGAACTTGAAGAAAATCACGATTGAAATTGGTAACGGAAACTTTTGATATATTGCTTGTTTTATTGTCGAAAACGGTAGATAGGACCTTGAAATTTTAATCAATGCTATGAAATATCAACTTTTAATAAAAGTCATATAATTTGTTACATTTTCTTTTCAAACGACATTCTAAGTAAACCGCAATTAACAATATTCAAGGACATTTCAATCAATGAAAATATCACTTACGCCAAGTGGAGGCAGTACATTAATAAATAAATACCTGTTAAATAATTTTTTTTATCAATTGAAATTTGTGTTCTAGTTCTATCTTTTCTAAGTGTAATCATCATAAATTCAATGTGTCCTCTTGTAATTAAATGTAAAATGTGTGTCAATCTACGGTAACAGCTATGTCCGTGAACGTTTCGCTGAGAACTGTGTTTTGATATCAGACTAGCGGATGCATTTGTTGTATTGTTGCACTAAATAAAAAGCGGGCCTTCATTTCTATTATCACAGTAATTACATCTTTTGAATTAAATAAAGCAGGTGGAATAAAAACAAAGTCGAAAGGCATATAAATCCTACATGCTTAAGAACCAGTGGCACCGATCATATGTTGGGTAACTCATTTCAGCTGATTAATCCAACACTGATACATTTTAATGTGTACATATCTAATTAAACTACCTTAAATTAACCTACTCAATCATTAATGTGATTAAAGATAGCAAGGCAACCAAGCGAAATGAGTACTTCATAAAATAAAGAGCTTTGTTTCACAGACACGGACCATTGTGGGAAAAATGAGTTTCAGAGAATTCCTGAATTTACACATAGAGATATCCTCAAGGATGATAAGAAGTTTAACTATTAATTTTGCAATGAAATTGTGGCATGAATATTTTACTAATTGAAAAATAAAAAATTGAGTTTTGACGTAGACGACTGTCTCACGAAATAAATGTTGCGTGTTTTTGATAAAAAGGAATCTTGTTTGTTAGTCTGGTTCCCTGCTTCTAAGGCTCCTAGTTTCCTACAACACCATTGCACATCACTCCGGGAACCAGTCTAATCAACAAAACAAAAAGCTGTGACATAATACACAAATGTTTTTGTGTATCATTTTTGGTTGTTGAAACTGGTTGCAATCATGTTCTCGATCTTTCAGATGTTGGACATCCTGAAAATAAATGTGATATATAGATAATCACGAACAACTTCATCAGAAAAAGCGCTTCATTGAAAATTTTTCTCGACTCGATTATAAAACGAGGATTCAGCGATTAAACAGCTAGTTCCCCCATCCCACCCCTGCGGTTTTCTGAATGTCTAGCGAGTTTTTTGGAGGTCCCTTGGTAACTCGCGCCCTCGCTTATAGTACAGTCTGTGTTTTTGGACCCCAATGTGCACGAGTTATCGAGGGAGAGGTGTAGTTGGATTTTTGTTTTTACTTCAATTCCATCTTATCTTGAATAAATTAACTGACACCAATCAATTACATCTCAAATTAATGTAAAAAAGAACTGGTAAACTTTTACTGACCTTTTGTTCTGCCAGCTGACCCTTGGTCAAAGAAATTGTTAAACCATTTTGACATGTATATGGACCATGTCTGTGTGTTTCCAAAATCAATGACTCTGCAATTACAAAAGCATCTATAAAGAATAGAAATTGATTAATTACTTTTAAAAATACTATATTTTTTATTTATGTGTTATAACAATATGTTTATTACTCAAAAGACCACATGTTACAGACAATGCAAACCATATATGTGTGGAATCAACTCAAAATAAACAGCTTGCCAAATCTAGCAAGTGTGAAATTATAATAACAGAATTTCTGTATATAGGAACAAAACATTCACTTTAAAAGAGATGAAAAATGAAATTAAAGTTGAACACTCTGAAAGAATGGGAAGTAATAAAATATATTTAAAAGGCAGGCATATATCTAATGAATGATGTTTATAGTCAGATCTAAAATGCAGGTAAATACAGTAAAACCTGTCTCAGTGGATACAACCAGATAAAGGACAAAAATCATGTTGGACATAATCTAAGAACGCTTATCTTTCATTTACATGCCAATATTTATATAAAGGGTATATATAAAGGGTATTTACTTGTCAAAAGAAAGAATAAACTTTTGTATTACTTTTTACCGAGTTATTATTGAGCTATGGCATTTACTGCACATCAAGTTATTATTCAGCCAAGGTATTTACTGTCTGTAAAGTTATGGTTGAGCAATGGTGTTTACTGTATGTCAAGTTATTCTTAAGCTATATTGTTTAATACAAATAGCAGTGGCCGAGTGGTCTAAAGCGCTCACCGTTATGGATCATTGCCATCTCATCTCTGTCTGTGTGGGTTCGAGTCTCAGGTTTGGCCAATGTTGGTATGTGAGAAAGCTTGTCAGTAGCTTCTTATGGGTCGGTGGTTCTTTCCGGGGTTTTCCCGGGTTCTTCCTCCACCATTAATACTGGCTGCCATGTATAGCCTATCCTGTGCTGAAAAATGGCATTAAACAATACAACAACAACAACAATAATACAAATAGTTGATGTAAAATTGAAGAGCATCACTGCAGCAAATTGGGAGATAAAAAGATGAAACTACTAAAATGTTACAGCTACATCTATCAAAATGTTAATATGCCAAATAACATCTATTGTTGCTTGCAAATGATCATTAACATTAATGTGAAGTCATTCTCTTTGATCAAGGAACATGATCGCATTTGGAAATGGCAGCAGTCAGACATAACCCTCAAATGGCAAATCTACATTTGGAAAGGCAGTTTGAAATCCAAAAGCCAATTTTGTAAACTGTACATTCATTTATTTTTGTGGGCATCAATTTTTATGGTTTATTAAACAATGCATTTTTGTTGGTATTTATATTTGTGGATTAAAGAAGAGGATTTAATGTTTCCATGGAATGAATACTTCACAGAGTCTTGTAAAAACCACAAATGTCATAAAATAGTGAATTCAAAAGTATTCCAAAAATCCTTAGTGGGTTAAAAAGAAACTGAATATGAGATTGGTGTGACCATCCAATTTCAAATATGCAAAAATGATGTCCATGCCCCTTCATGAGTTTAGCAAATAAAATAATAAATAAATAAAATAAATAAATAATAAAAATAATAATAAAATAAAATAGCAAAGAAAAATATCTAATGAAGAATAAGCAGGCTGCATAATTATATCATGAAGGAATAAGCATACTGCATAATTATACCATGAAGAAATAATTATACCATAAGGGAATAAGTAGACTGCATAATTATACTCTGAAGAAATAAGCATATTGCATAATTATACCATGAAGGAATAAGTAGACTGCATAATTATACCATGATGGAATAAGTTGACTGCATAATTATACCATGATGGAATAAGCAGACTGCATAACTATAAAATTTTAAATACATAATTAAAATTATCCGCATAATTTCCTACTCTGAAGATTAGTTACATATTGCTTAATCAAAAGTCTGAAAAAATCTCAACATCAAATGACAACCAAGCTGGCTGCATGAAAACGAACCCGACTGCCCTTGTTAAATGCAACAGACCAATCATTTAAGCAGCCCTTTGGATACTACGAATACAAGATGTGTAACACCCTATATATAAAGCAGTGTATATCATCATCCCATTATCATGATACATTTTGGATGAGAGTGTTAATAATGTAAAATATTGATAATAACTTTCTATGTTTACTTTTTAAATTATTTACAGTCATATGCACTCACTGTATATTCCATTAGAGACAATGAAATTCATTTTATTATAACAATTTTAACCAACCTGATGTTATGGCATGCCATGAAAATTGACAGCATATATGTACAGATAATTAATCAAAGAAATCAAAGTATATACAATATAGGAGAAAAAAGTAACAGAGAAAGGTACTGTACATGTCTAATAACTTACTAAGAAACTAAGTAAGTGTCAGACAAGTATATTTTATGTGCTTGACATGGCTTTTTGATACATATACATGTAATCGGGCAGGGGGCCACAAAATTCAAGAAATCATACATTTACTTATTGTCCACATCTGCTTATTTTCATCAATGTGCTTAGCATCATTAACTTTTACAGTATCTTAGCATTAAATATGACAATTGTGATGGACCATGTACATCATGTTTACCAATATAGTTCACCAAGAACAAAAAAAAAAAATTATTTTACACCATTTGTAAAATTTTCCCATAATTCTTATTCCAGAGGAAATACAGCATGAATGGTAGACTAAATTTAAATTTACCATTTATTGTATCAGAGGCTCTGTCCCCTTCATCCATTTCAGCATCTCTACTGATTCCTTTACGTGATGGAGAGTCTGAGTTTTCCGTCTGGATCAGGCAGCGATGTTCCTTTTCAAGAGCCTTGAAAATGCCTGTCTGCTCCTCTGACATTAATACTTCCTTAATCCCAATTCGCTTCAAGGTGTGTGACTTACTGATGATCTTACTTGTTTTCTCTTTCCAAAGCTCTTTGGCTTTTTGTATTCCTTCTGTTGTTCCTTGCACTGTTAATCTGTCACCTAAAAATTAATGGGTTAAGTTACCAGAATTTTAACTAAATGGTTTAATTTTATTTGTTTTGTTAGCAATTACAGTTTAAAGCTAACATGTACTAAACCAACTTGAACCAATCAGCTAGAATGTTTTCTTGATCATAAGTTGTAGAAATTGTGTGATAAAGATAATAATGTTCAAGTCTCTATTTTGGAAAATATCACAGACTTTTATTACAGAAAAGGATGAACATTTCTATACTCAAATTTTGTGACAAACAAACTCAAGGATAAATTGTTGGAAATTATGAGTATTTTAATCTAATCTATAAAATCATTGTTTCAGTGGCCATTTCAAAACATGAAAATTACTTTAGAAGTCTGTTTTGGGGATTTGGGAATGTGAGAATAAATGTAATTTAAAATGTACAAGTTCTAATATTGACAAAGCTTACAGATATTGTTCAATATGCATAAACAGGATATTGCAGTGTATCAATATATTGATACACTGCACTGCCATATCTTGTTTAGGTATATTAATTTAATATACTGCCATATTTTCATTATATATATATATATATATATATATATATATATATATATATATATATATATATATAAAGAAGAAATTTGGCAGTATATTAATACATATAAACATGATATGGCAGTGCAGTGTCTCAATATGCATAAACAGGATGTGACAGTGTATCAATATACATCAACAGGTTATTGCAGTGTATCAATATGCACAAACAAGATAAAGCAGTGTATCAATATATATAAACTGGACACTGCATGTTTAGGACCAAAAATTTCATATAGTTACATTAATTTTTGCATCTGCCAGCAAATATGAAAATAAAAAGCATTTAATAAAAAATACTGAAAATAATTGTACAGTGTAATTAATGCATGGTATGTAAAGACCATAGACATAAAGGGATAGAGTATTAGATTTATGTATGCTGTATCCTGAAACAGGTTTTACAACAGACATTCAAGCATTATAAAAACATCCTTAAAACCTTTCTCCTATACCAGTATCAATCATAAAAATATATTGTGAATCATAAAACTGAAGTCTGCACACATTTTCAAATATAGTGAGGAAAACAAATTTACAAAAATATCACTTCCAAAGCATTATATGATCGAATAATGAAGTCTGTTTATGATCAAATATTTCATAATGTTATATGATATACAGTTATGAGACTCTAATGATGCTTAAGTATAATATTTGAAAGTATCCATTTTTTCTACAGAAATTATATTTCTGAAATTTCAATGGAAATCATCCATATATCATCCCACATATGATAAAACTAACCTTGCCAGATTAACTGGAGATGCTTGTCTCTACTATTCTCCTCTATTTCTTTGTAATCCTCTGGGTCCCAGAAAGCCTGCATGAATTTCCTAATAATTGGATCACATTGAATCATCTCTTCAATAACCGTGTTCTTTTTTATGAAATCTTTAAGTTCTTCTAAGATGTCTGCATGAAGGCCTTCCATGCTTATCCAGATGACATTTTTTAGATCACTGGTAACAACAATATGGACTAATCCATCACATTTTGACTTTGTTTCAGCTTGATACATTATCCATTCTTCAGTGGTAACAAAGAACTGTTCTGCTTGTGACAATGGTATGTTTGTCTCCCTGACCATTTTCTTCATCTGGGTTGCAGCATGTTGTGCACTGTGTGCTGGAATACAGTAGACAGACATGTGGCCATTCTCAATATTAACATCCCAATCTACTATCAAACTATTTGTTTCCATCTTTTTAATAATGTAATTTCTTGGGGCACCTTCCTTAATGAACCGACTGAAATGTCCAGTGGAATCCTGGATTACAAATGGTTCATCAAATTTTCTGAGTTCTTCAAAAATCTGTAATTTTGCGAGACTTCTGTCTTCTGGAACACCACTCAATACAATTTCTTCAAATGACTGTTCAAAAAATACATCAAAGTCAGAAAACTGAGCTCTAAGCCTTTGAAAAATTCCATCCCTATCAAGCAGACGTTTCTTTGCTGCAGACTTTAGGGACATTGTTTCTGTGCCAATGCTTCTAATGCGCTCAAGTTTCTTCTTTTTTTCCATTACTTCTTCATGGGTTGTTTTCACCTCATCAAAAAACCCAACCAATTGTATATAATGTTCATTTCTTTCCTGTACCAGCATGATCTCTTTACCCTTAATCATTGACTCAACAATATCCATGCAATCTTTCCATATGTCAGACATGATAGATATTTTTTCAATCCAAAATGTGCTGGATAAAAACTTGTCCCATTTCTCTTCAGCATCTTTTCTCCATGAGGTCACAAGCTTTCTGCAACCTTGGACCTCTGGGGTTATAAGACAAGTTACAAGCACAGCATCCTCTCGCAGCTCAATCCCAGCATGCATTTCCACTATGGCCATCTGCATTGCTTTCATAGCTCTAGGAAAAGATTGCAGATATCTTACAAGTACTGGATCCACTTTGTGTGCAAATGGTTCAGGGATATTAATTCCATGAATGGCAGTGTTCCATGCTGTCCATTTCTCGAACTGATAATATGGAGACACATTCAGTGGGATGTTTTCTACATTATGTTGTATGGCACACACTCGTTCTGTGGCTGAAATAAGTATAAGGAGTGTCATGATTTACAATATTCACAATTGCTAAATCTGATAAAATTTCACTCTTTAAAAATAGTAGAAAAACACAAAAGAACAAAATGAAGTTGCAAGTGTTACATGTAGGCTTGTACAAAAGTAAGAAAAGAAAAGAGAGAAGCCAACAAGCTTTGTGAATTTTAACAAAACAATTTATTTCCCTAGAAAACAAGATGAAAATATGAAATAGGACTTATGGTTTGTGAATATAATCCAAAAATTAATCCTAGAATTGAAAAATATAAGTCCTATCACTAAACAGTTCTAACTGAATCTCGATGAAGTTCCAATATGGAAGGCGATGACATCAGATGAGGTCATTGTACTGATGGCAACAGTTCCTCGTTGAATCACAATTTATAATGTTCCCGTTTAGAATTCCAGAATAAATTTCCACTCGATGTCTTTGTCCCAGAATTTTTATAAAGAAAAGCACTTGTGTTGTTTTCCAGAGAATATAAATTATTAAATCCCAAAAAATAGATGAACTTCAAAATAAACTGGCATCAACGTCAAAACACCTTGAGCTCTAAAGGTGAGGAATACAACTGAATAGATCTACTAGAAAATGGCTGTTTTAACCCACGATTTTAGATCACATGGTGGCTCATGTGACAGGGCTACATGATCACTAATTTGAACAGTGCAGTAAAAAAATGCCATTTAGCAAGTAGCTTAGAATAGCCCTATCTAAGAATCAGATTCTCACACTGGAAATAAATAAAAAAGAAAGGCTGTTTACAACTTAGCTAACACGTGGGCTGAACATGACCTTGGTGATAGCCAATTGTTTTCATTTAATGTTTACAAACGTCTCAACCAAGGTGAGCTAAAAACAGTGATAAAGCAACCTTTATATTCTAATCAGGTCAACACAGAGAAGTGAATTTTCCAAAAAAAGATTCAAATCCAGTGAAAATTATCATTACAATAAAATGTAATGAAACAAAAATAAAATAAAAAAGAATTTAAAACTAACACACAAGCAATTTAATTACATATTCGTAACACAAGAAGACAGAAAAGCCTGGCCGCACATGTTTATTCCAATGCAAGTCAATGCCACATTAGCAATACTAAATGATCATGAAGAAAAAATAATTAAATAAGTCACAGTGACTGTTTTCTGAAATATGGTGATGCAGTGCTCATTTATGCTCATATTTGATTGTATGTCTGAAAAGGCCAACAGTGTCCAAGAAAATCACCTAAATATCAAAGGACTGAATTAGCATTCATCAAAATATTGTTAGGGCATATAAAGTATCACCCTCGATATGGACACAGCCTACTGAGTAACATTATCACAGTGTCACTTTTATCTTGAAGCAGGGTGTATAACTATAACACTTGAGATATTGTTATGTCAAGATAAATATATATATATATATATATATGGACAGAAGTCACTGGCTTATATTTTCCCTTGCCATGATATTGAACTTGTGTCAGGGAAAGTGACTATAACATGTAACACACTAATGAGAAATACTGGATCAAGTTTTGTAAAATTATCTTCACTGGCTCAAAAATCATATTTCCAAGAAAGAGAAAGAAAGTTGCAGTTAAATTTTCCTTTGCTGTGACCTTCCCCTTGAGGAAGAAGGTATGGAGTGATCTTGGTGGGGCAGGGGCAGGATGAGTGGTCTAAAGCACTTGCCTTTATATTGATAACTGACATCTCACCTCTGTCCATGTGGGTTCAAGTCTCAGGCTCAGCCAATGTGGGTATGTGAAAAAGCTGCCAGGAACTTTCCATAAGTCAGTGGCTCTTACCAGTGTTTTCCCAGGTTCTTCTTCCTTTTGACATACATTTGTCCAAACCTTCATTAAAATGTCTTCAATTGTTTGAAAGCTATACTCTAGAAAATGTCAGAATTTTATTTTCCCTTGCTGTGGCCTTTATTTTAAGACTGGAAGGAACACGTTGATTATACATGATACATACACTACCTGGGTAAAGTTTCATTATAATATGTTTAGCAGTTCAAAGACTGTGCACTAGAATAGGATACCTTGACCTTGAGGCAGAAGATATTAACATGGTACGAGACACACTGTATGGACATAATGTATACATGGGTAAAGTTTCATAAAAATATCTCCAGCAATGACAAAGTCATGAACCAGTAAAACAAACATTAACTGATGAATAGACAATGCCATTATAACATAATACACCAAACTTAAAATGAGTACAAAATTTGAAACTGGTCACTGGTTTGTGGAAAGCAGGATCAGTTACAGTATGCTTATAGTATAGTGGTTTAGTATTCTTCAGGATGCATGCACATATAAGATTTCATGACTGTACAATGGATAGGGTAAAAGAAACTGACCTAAATGTCCAAAGTGTGCATGATCACTAGAAAACAAAAAGCAGGTCACTGTGACTGACTAATGACATAATGATGTAGCACTCTTTATGATATATGCAATGATGCAAATTTTTATGACTATACAATAAACAGGGTCTATGACACTTATCTCAACACAATAAATGAACATGATCAATGAGGCATAAATTTAAGTCATGGAGACCTACTTATGGTATACTAGAATAATACTCTTCATGATGTAAGCACAAAGTTTCACGACTGTACAAAAAACAGTCTATGAAAATTACCTAAATGTACAAGATGGACATGATCACTGGAGTACAACAAGTAGGTCAAAGTAACAAATTTATGCCATGGTGGTAGAGCACTCATTAGCATGTATGCACATGTCAATCTATACCATTATACAAGCAACCATACTTTGAAAGCAAAATAAGTACAGAGGTATATATCTGTCAATACCCATTATGATTATGATGGCAGATTTGCCTATATATTATAATGGCATATCTGTCTAGTATGAATTATGACAGCATAACTGTCCATGGATTATGAATGCCAGGTCTGTAGATTATAATAGAAGATCTGTCCATGGATTATGAATGCCAGGTCTGTAGATTATAATAGAAGATCTGTCCATGGATTATGAATGCCAGGTCTGTTAGCTGATTATAACTGCAAATCTGAATATGCTGTTCATAACTGAGTGTATGTAAACAGACAAATAAATCCAGTAATTATTATTAACCATTCATAATACTTACAATCACTGTCTGTGAAAGTCATGATGTAGCACCCATCTTCTGTTTTCTTTATTCCATCATCAACTAATTCTGCACCACCATATTTTTTAGATTCAAAATGAAAAGTCAGTGTGTCGGTGCTGAACTCTTTTGGATCCTTTGTGGACAAGATAATGCTTGTGGGTGGGGGCATATCAAACACCTCTAAGACTTTACCATCAAGTTTTTTCTTGGATACTTTGTCTTGAAGATTTGCACGATCTGTAATAAAACATGATATTAAACAAACAAAATCAGTCTGTTTTAGATGATTTAGTAAATTATCATCTTAATTTCATATCCATATCTTATCTATCCAAATATTAACCTACCGACACCAACAGAAACACTGACGACAAATAAATGTGGTAGAAAAGATAGAAAGCAGGATGGATACAAATATACATATCATATATACTTGCTTGTAAGTTCAAATAAAATGCAAAAATGCTTAACTGATTCAGGTCTATTTAGTTTGTTAGGAGTAATCAGTAAAACAGCATAGACTTTAATCTGCCAGGGCGTTATGCGATGGCAGATCAGTCTATATTGTTTGCAGTTGGACCTGACTTATAAATGAGTATATATTGTAATGCATGCTCATGAAGCTTTAAAAATAAGTCTACGATATAATAAGTGTTACTTATATGATATTATATAACGCTGAAATTTAAACTTACAATTTAATAATCTGCTGACCAGAATGTGAAGAAAATTTAATAAATTTTCAAACCAAACAAGTTTGCAGAATTTCTGATCGATAGCTAGACAATTCTTTGTTTCATTACTTACAAACATGCAAAGTAATTTTTATGAAAAAGAAACCAAAATTAAACTATTGACAATAATTTCAATCAATAATCCATGCACTTTGGCATCTCTATAATTAATCAATTATTGAAAATCATACCTGGTTTTCTCTCAAAAATAACAACAGCATTTTCTCTTTTAGGGCCATAAACAATTTCCTTCAGCGCAGCATCTGATTTTCCCTCCATAAAATTCCACAGGTTTTCATCACTTGTACTTTCACTCAAACCAACTACCATTATGTACCCTGGTTTTGAAGGTATCTAGAATTCGGAGCACATTTTGTTATTTATGAGAAATCATTTTTTATGAAGATATCAATAGCTGATTATGTGTTATCATCAATGAACATGTTCATGTGGTATAAACTTGATACTTTTTAAGTTAAAATTATATCTGTGTGATTATAATATAAAAGCTTCAGAAATGGACATCTAACTATGATTTCTTAAATGAAAGTCACAGTGCTACCTTCACTTTGTTTGCCCATGTACTTCATACCCACTTCCTATGGTTCATGTATGGAATATAAGCTGCTGTTTTTTATCACAGCAATCCTCAAGACCAGAGTTACTGAGGTTTGGTTATCAATGTCCCTATATACTTCATATCAGCATCTTGTGGCTCCACATACAGGTGTTGGACAAGCTTCACCAACCTACAAAATCCCCCAAGTTTCTCTTTCTGATGTATTTCTGAGGTATTCCTATAGGCAAATTCAGAGCTCGGTTGGTGCAGTGTGCTGTGACAAGATCTGCCCCTGTTATGCCAAAGATTGTTTGAAATGTACTTTTTTAATTGAACCTATGTCTTGTGTGTTGTTTAAATTACAGATTTAAAATTAAAAAGTCATGAAAAAATACTTACCTCCTCTGATTTTGTATGGGCATGCTTTGCTCCTGTAGACAGATAAAGGAAATTTTTATTTATATTTTGCTTGGTGTGGCAAATAAATATGTTTATATCATTAAAAAAAAATATTTCATGTGACTTATTAAAAGGAATATATCAGAGCTTTTTGCCCTAAACCACTATTATCTATCATTGTTATATTTATTATAGCAAAATTAAAACTTGAATTTCATGAGATACATCTAAAGACAAGAAATTACTTGCGATGGCTGCACACATGCTGATTACCTTAACTTTTCATACTAAGTTGGTTGTTGGTCGGATGATATTCTTTTTTTTATGCTGAACCCATCAGAGAAAAATATCAATGAAGTTTTTCACAAATTATCAAGATAATTACTAAAAGTCTGAATTCTTGGAATTTGTAGTCATTAGGTTACTACAAAGAAAGCATATCATCACTCTTTTAAGCATGATGTTTTAATGTTTGAGAAAATTTTTAAAAATTATATAGATCTATCAACTGTGGATTGAAACCCTGAGTACCCACATTTCAAATCCTAAATTTTTATATACACAAGTTAAGGCATGGAAGAAGAAAGGAGGTTTTGGGGGTTACACAATTTACCTTTCCCTTGTTTATGTTCCTCTTTTCTCGTGGCAGGTTGGGGACTACTTCTGACAATATCCTGGCTAGTTCTTTTTGGAGATGTTACATCTTTCTTTTCTTTGTCTCTTTTAGAAGTAGCATGCTCATTTTTTCCCCCATCTGTTGAAACTTTTGATATCCCTGATGTCTTGGATATCTTGCTGGGTTTTACAGTTGTTTTTACTGGTTCAACTTTTTCTTTCTTTATTTCTTTATTCTCCTCTTTTTGTCTTTCCTCTTGCTTTCTGTCGGGTTCTGCATGCTTGGCCTGGCTTGAAGCCTTGCCTTCTGGAACTTGTGATCTGGGCTGTTGTTGTTGTTGTTGTTGATAATGTTGCTGCATCTGTTGTTGTTGTTGATGCTGCTGTTGTTTATGTTCTTGCTGTAGATGTTGATTTTGATTTTCGATGGTCTTATATATCTGTCCACTGGGAGGTTCTTGAGATGAAACAAATGGTGGTCTGTACAAAGATCCTCCAGAATTCATGCTTGGAAAATGTCCTTGCTGCATGCCTAGTGGAAACTGGTGACCATATCCAGGATAAAAGGCCATCCAAGGCTGCCAGTATTGTGAATGTGGTCCATGTGAACCCACTGGCATGGGTGGTTGTCTCCATGGCCCAAAAGGTGGTTGTACAGGGTATACTGGCTGCCTTGTTGGATGCCCACTGTCTCCTGTACTCCAGTTTGGTTGACAATATGTACCATGAGTCAAGTTCTGCTGACCATCTGATGTAGATGGCATCTGCATACCACCCTCTGATCCCTGTGGTGTCCAATGTCTACTAGTACTCTGGGCTCCAGACATATCTTCTTGTAGATGCAATGTTTGCAAAGATGGTCTATCTTGCCAGTTTGGTAAATCTGGTCCTTGTTGGTCATGCAGCTGACCAGAGAGTGAAGAGTGCATGTTTTGGGGACTTTTATTTGTTGACTGATCTGAAAACCTCTTTGGAGGTAGTGGTGGTGGTTGTGCAACAGATGGCTCAGAAGTTACATATGGTTGTGCTTCTGGTTTGTATGTCTTCATTACTGCCAGACTCTTTGGTGGTGGTGGAGGTGGAGGTGTAGGTGGATGAGTTAGCTCAAGTGACTCCAAACTTTCTCTCTCCAGTCTAATGTGTTTCAAAGACTCCATTACAGCAATGCCTTTTGGTGGTGGTGTGGGTGGAGCTGAATCTTCATGAGCTTCATCCTCTGGATTTTCTGGTTTCACTGACTTGGCTACTACTTGATTCTTTTGTGACAATGGAGGCAAGATTACTTCCATTTCATTTGGAGATTTACTCTCATTATTATCATCCTTTTGAGTTTCATATGGTAAAGATAACTCTGGAACATCAGATTGCTTCAACTGGGACTGTTCAAAGTCAAACTGTTTCACTGGTTTTGGCTCTGCTGAAGGCTGCTTATGTGGCTTCAACACTATATTACCACGTCTCTTTGGCACAGGTGGAAGCTCAGGAACATGAGTCCTTGGCTGATTCTCACCTTGAAATGACTTGATATTGTAAAGTTCACCATCTGCATCTTTACTTGTTGTATCCTCAACTGGATCACTTTCAAATATCTTCATCATATCTGAGACTTTCTTACTTGAATTCTCCTGTTCAGCATACTGAACCTGGATATCCTTTTGAGGCCTTTCTTCAGCATCATCCTTACTATCCTGAGGATTTTCTTCAGCAGTTGCTATCTTGGTATCATTTAGAAGCCCTCCCTGGGCTTTATCCATCTGTGTACCCTTTAGATGCCTTTCTTCAGCATCATCCTCTTGAAGACTTTGCTCAGTATCATAAACCTGGGACTCAATCAGTGGCTGTTGAATAGAATCACCTATCTGCTTTTCATATTGAGAATTGTGTTCTATGGCATCAATCTTGGTATCCTTATTATGTCTTTGCTCAGCATCAGCAGTCTCTTCTTCATCATCTGATTGGATACACCCTTTAGATATTTGTTTTACATCATCTATCTTGCTAGTTACATTTTCTTCACATACAACCATTGAAAAAGATTCCATTTGCAAACTATTTTCTTCAGCAACTGATTCCTCTTTTTCCTCTTTGACTATATCTACCATTTCCATCTCAAGCTGGCTTGACTCCTGTGCACTATCATTAATTTCAAGTGGTTGTCTTATCATTGGTTTCTGTTCAACTTCCTTAAGACATTGTTCTTCATCTGTTTTATTTGGAGCCTTATCTTCCATAATGAGAATGGTGGACTGATTCTGACTTCCATTTAGTTCTTGCTTCTGCTTTTTTATGGGTGGCTTGGGTGCAACAGGAGGTGGTCGTTTTTTCACACTTTCCTCATGGACTTCTGCTGATGATTGCTGGGACAAGTCCATAAAAGTTTCCTTTGTGGAATTTCCAGGAATGGATAGTGGTGTCATGTTGGTGTCTTTAGAGTTTGGTGGAGTCACCTTCATATTCCAATATTCTCATAGACAGGACCAGACTCACCAAATGACTCATCCAAAACCTCAAAAGACTGCTCAAAACTTTCTGATGAAGGAATCTGTGTAGCTTCTTGAAAACTCTTTTCTGTCTCCACCATCTGATTATTTACCACAACAGACAGGGCTGAAGTGGGTTCAGGATCCAGGATGACAAAACTTTCCTTAATGGACAGGGAATCATCTATCTGGTGTGTCTCATCTGTATTATTTGCTCCCTGTTGGAAGCCTTCATCAGCATTAACCTCTAAACCGCTCATATGAGATGGTGACATGTGAGAACTATTCATATTTTCTTCTCTTAAAGTCTCTTTTTCTTCCACTGTTTCAGCTGTATCAACATTCTCATCTGCTTTCATATCTGAATCATCTCTAATGTCAACAGAGTCAATCTCTTGCTCTTTTAGATCTTCAGTGCTATCAGTTGAATCTCTGCAAGGAAACCAACCTACAACTTTTGCTGAATTGTCTGTGACTGAAGAATGCAAAACTGTTTCTCCACTCTGATCTGAAGGCAGCTCCAATGTTTGTATATTAACATCTTCATCTCCTTCTGATGCCTTTTCTTCCTTAGCTTTTTCTACCTGAAACTCCTCATTTTCCTTTCCTGAAACTTTGCTAGAACTAGTCAACTTTCCAAATTTAAAGATTCCTCGAACTGACTCCGGGCCACTCACTTCATCAGATGACTCAGAGCTGGAATTGAGTTCATTGTGAAAGCTCATCTGATGAGCCTGATCATCAGGTTCACTGTTGTCTGCTGTATCATATGGTTCATCATCACTGCTGTCACTCTCCATATTAATAGGATTTCTTAAGCAGCTCAATAAATCCTTAAAAATAAAAAATATTTTTAATGCATTATAATGCCAGACTACTGGATTATTTCTAAGTGTGCAAGCAAGTTTTTTTTTCAAAAATAAAATTTATGCACAAATATCCTGAACTGAGTGAAAATCAGATCATACCATCAAAACTTGAATAGAAACAGGCCTACTAAACTGCACATTGGTTCACATCAAACAGTTTCTATGCAACTGCACTAATAAACTAACCCGCATTTAATAGAGGGAGGGCAGAAAGGCTAGTAAAAAGATTGACAGGTTGTTCCTATATGATCAAAGTATTGCTGCAAAACATATGACCTTGACCCCTAGATTAAAGGTTGCGTAAGCAGTATCACAGAATGAATTGTCTTAGCTTCATAGTGGTTAGATCTGAGAACAAAGAAAATCTGTCAATGGGCTGAAGAAATGTAGGCACACAACAATCTTTAACCAAAACCATAATGCATTTTCTCAAACAGTAACACTGACTGCAAGGTCAAAGGGGTAAGCCAACTTGTTGCAAAATGAATTGCATAATTTTGTACTGAATTATCCCAAATTCATCAATGGGTTTGGAAATATAGTAAAACCACTCAAAAGTACAACCTCCCTAAACCCAAATCCTCTAACTGTTGCATGTGGAATGATCTAAAATACTCTTCAAAAAGAGGTACAGGTTGTCTGTGGTTCCTCACCTGGCCAACATCCACATAAAGGGCATTCAGGCAATACAAGGGCATTCAGGCAAGAATCTAGGTTAGTATGATGTTTTCTTAAAGGTTTTTATATTCTTTAAGTAATGGCAGCCATAATGGATGGCAGATCAGTATCATTTCTGCCCACTTGAATAACCTTGTAACAGGATATGTTCTATAAATTTGGGTTACATTGTGTTCATCAGGTTTTGATAAATAATATTTTTAAAAATTTTGTTTAGTAATGTTGGCAGATTTGATGACAGACCACCATCATTGTCCATACCTAAAGGTCCTGCTTCCCAAGATGCTTTCTGTTTAATTTGGCCAAACTCTGATCAGTGGCTTTTTAGAAATTGTTTTAAAGATTTTTTTATGGTAATACAGTAGTAGTCATATTTGATAGTAAAGTGGCATCATTTGGTAATGGTAGGCATATTTGATATCGAAGTGGCATCATTTGGTAGTCATATTTGATAGCGAAGTGGCATCATTTGGTAGTCATATTTGATAGCCAAGTGGCATCATTTTGTAATGGTAGTCATACTGATAGAAAAGTGGCATCATTTGGTAACAGTAGTCATATTTGATAGCAAGATGGCATCATTTGGTAGTCATATTTGATAGCCAAGTGGCATAATTTTGTAATGGTAGTCATATCTGATAGCAAAGTGGCATCATTTGGTAGTCATATTTGATAGTCAAGTGGCATCATTTTGTAATGATAGTCATGTCTGATAACAAAGTGCCATTATTTGTGCACAATTATAATGACTTTATGTCAGAACAAGTTCTGTCAAATTTCATAAACTTTTGTTCTACAGTGGGTTTTGTAACAATGATGCTGGTCTGCCAACAACTATAAGCTTGCACAAATGATGCTGATCTGCCATCAAATATAAGCTTGTACAAATGATGCTGATCTGCCATCAAATATAAGCTTAAATGCACAAATGATGCTGATCTGCCATCAAATATAAGCTTAAATGTACAAATGATGCTGATCTGCCATCAAATATAAGCTTGTACAAATGATGCTGATCTGCCATCAAATATATGCTTGTACAAAAAATGCTGGATCTGCCACAAAAATATAAGCACATATAGAAATACAAGTCCCTCAAAATGACAAATGCTAACTTGAAAGAATTTCTAGGAATCAATGACAAGACCATTCCATCTTTGTAACTGCTGAGTGTTGAAACCATCTCTAATACTCTTAAGTAATAACAAGATTTTCAAATTGGCTCCTGTAGCCACCATAGCAGATGTCAAATTGGCACAGTTTTCAATCAGGACCAATTAGATATCATTAGAACTCATTCAGGAAGAGCAGTAATCAAAAGAATTTCAAGATGGTCATCATGGCAGCCACAGTGGATGTAAGAACCAGCACCATTTTCATTTAAGACAACTAGATATCATAAGAAATCATTGAGTGAAAACCTCATGTTGATATGGCCATCCGTTCAGGATGAATAGCAATTACAAGATTTTCAAGATGACCACCATGGTGGCCATACCTCAGGATAGACTGGCATCATCTTCATTTAGGACCAACTAGATCGTAAGAATTCTTTTAGTTGAGACTCCATGCTGATATGAATTTCTGTTTAGGAGGGGTAGAGATATGACAGCATTTTTACGATGCATGCAGGAGGGGATAGAAATTACAAACTTTTAAACAAAGCTGCAATGGAAGACATGCTGTACGTCAGATTGGCACCATTTTCATTTAGAACCAACTAGAAATCATAAAAAGCCTTTTAGTGAAAATCCCATACTGATGTGACCATCCATTCTGAGTTTGACTCAATAATGCGAACAAAATTTTCAAGACAACCATTATTGCAACTAAGCATTTATTGCATTAATGCATTCACAAGATATCAGTAATGCAAAACATCTTATGTTGAGTCCAAAGTCAAGGGGAGCTAGTTATCAAACTGGTTCCTGATACAGCCAAGATAATCAAACCAATTTTCATTAAACATTTATTCATATTTCTCCAGGTTAGTGTGCTCATCACTCACCATAGCTCAAATAATTAATCCATAATCTTTTACCTTGAACCCAATGTCTGGTAGTATGTACCAACATGTGTGCTGTTCATCATCCTAATTTATCTTTTATTATCTGTGACCCTTTATACACACCATTTACATCCCTCACTGATCAGGAACCTTCATACATTATCCTCACCATCTCACTGTTTGCTTTTTGTCATTTTATTGCTAGTTAATATTGAACCATTTTTCATATGTAAATCATTTATTATATAACCTTTTTATAGGTACTATATAGCCTTACAGTGCTGGTGTGCCATCAATTAATCAGTCATAAAATACTATTAACAGTTGTCTTTCAATCCATTATGTACTAAAATCTCAAAGCTAAGCTACCTTTTAGCGGCTCTTTTATTAGTAATTTGTCTTATTTCTGAAGATGACTAAATTTAAAGATTACGGTGTATTTTAAAGTAAAAATGTTCGTAGACAATGAAAAGAGAGTTATAAATACCGTTATATAGGGGAATTTTTTAAAAAAATCCAAACTTTTTAGTGTAGCATCAATAATGAAGAATGTCAATTAATACACAATTTAAAATTAGATTTTAAATATCTGTATTTGTTCCTTTAAGATTTAATTATCCCTCTCTGCACATTAGCATGAAGGATATGCATTACCATGTATATGTATTAGGCAGCCTGCTTTTTAGCACAAAACAATGTAAGAATTTGACAGCATATTTTCACTGTATCACTTTTGATTTATTTATTGAGGTCACCTAAATTTCAAATGTGTAGGGTACTCACCTGTAAGTCAAGTTCTACTGTAAAGTGCAGCAAAGACCTACATCACCTGCCATGTAATGCAACAGCTGAGATCTGGGTCAATGCAGTTTGCTACAAATCATCAGTAGACCAAACAACATAAACCTTGATATGCCAGCACATTATATGACAGCAGATCTGGCACAACATTGTTTGCACATGGATTCAACTTATAAGTGAATATATACACACCCAACTGTAAAAGTTCAAGGAGTGTCTGGACACACTATTAATTCTACCTTTGAATTTATCATTGGATCTGATGACCATGGCAGACTTGCTTCTCTAATACTTGCAGATGGGTAATCTCAATAGGAGTACCATATATACTTGCTTATAAGTCAAGTCAAACTGTAAACAACAAAGATCCCGATCTGCCTTAGCATAATGTACCTGCAGATCAGGGTCTGTGGTGATTGTTCTACTCAACAAACTGCACAAAACCAGATCTGCAAGTGCATTGTGCAATGGTAGATCTGGGTCTGTGCAGTTTGCAAGTGACTTTTCTTATAAGTGAGTATATACAGTAAATACACTAATTATGTGAAAGGTCAGATATCAGCCTTATCAATGTTTCATTGATATGAGGATTTCATTATAAGATGGATATCACTGTTATTAAAAAAACCAACAATTTATTATCTTATTCACAGGGAAGCTTTAAAGTAAATAACATAATTGTGGACCTTGATAAAATCACTGACTACATGTGAATGTCAATGAACATCAATATCTGTACAGCAATTTTATATCAATGCATAGTTTATATTTCTGTTTTTGGTTTCAGTCAGGTCTATTACACCTACTGGGATAACAGGTTTGGTACTCACTACATTTGCAAATCACCTGACAGCAAACCATGAAGAGCATACCTCATTTTAATATCCCTTATGTCAACAACACAACAACTCTTTACATTTCTAAACAAAAAACACCATCAAGCACATACTGTAATGATGTACTTTGCCCTGTGCTATCTCTTAACCCAGAAATTATGTTATACCCGAAGTGATCACATGCATGTACCTTCCAGAAGTCATTCATTGTTTAATCAGTGTTTTCCCTTTTAAGAAACGGCAGGGAGATATACCATGTCCTCCATACAGGTCACCATGTTGTCCTGACAAGCCAGGTCATTCATTATGTTGTCAATATTGTTGCTTTAAAAAATTGCAGGAAGATACATCAAGCCCTCATTATGGGTCACCCTCTTGTCCAAATAGTGTCCTTCATTATTTAGTCAATGTTGTCACTAGTAAGAAATGGCAGAGTTACACTCTGCCCTCCTTACTGGGCACCCAGTGTTGCCCAGAAAGTGCACCATGTCACCTTGATAATGAAACTTTGCTTTTTCAAGTTCAACCACACAGTGTTTGGTTGATTTTCTTTGGACAAGTAAATAGCCTCAATTTTCAGTATCAGGATGTGGGCTCAAATCCAACCAATTCAGATCCACCCTAGCTCTGTTATGGCTCATGACCAAAAGGATGCAGGCTAAAATCCTACCAATTCAGATCAATCCTGGCTATGTCAGATGGCATGGCTCATGACCAAAAGGATGCAGGCTAAAATCCTACCAATTCAGATCAATCCTGGCTATGTCAGCTGGCATGGCTCATGACCAAAAGGATGCAGGCTAAAATCCTACCAATTCAGATCAATCCTGGCTATGTCAGCTGGCATGGCTCATGACCAAAAGGATGCAGGCTAAAATCCTACCAATTCAGATCAATCCTGGCTATGTCAGCTGGCATGTCTCATGACCAAAAGGATGCAGGCTAAAATCCTACCAATTCAGATCAATCCTGGCTATGTCAGCTGGCATGGCTCATGACCATAAGGATGTGGGCACAAATCCTACCAATTCAGATCAACCCTGGCTGCAGCTGTGTTGCGTTCTTAGGCAAGATATTATAATCTTATTGTCTCTGGTCTAAAAAACATACTTGTATTGTTGTGCCATAAAATACCAATCCAAAAAAACACACACCATGCCTTTCTGCTTTTAAAAAATGTATGCTTTCATAATTATGTGACAAAAAAGCAAGAAATACAAAATGATTTCATTACCACTGAACAAATGTGCACTTTCCAAAAAATATCACCTATCTTAAAAGTTAGACACTTTTTACAGAATATGTAAACCAAACTATCACAGAAATAAAATAAACCTCAATTAAACAACTACCTGTCTCTATAGGCCACTTATATCACTCCCACAGACGAATGCTAAGACAGGTGTTATTGCTTCCTTTTCAAAATTTCAGGTATGACAATAATCAGTATGAATTAGAAATGAAGATAAAAAGTAAATGTTGAGTTATTCTGAGATACTATGTCAAGACCTGTTTAATCAAGCAAAACAAATGTCTATTTTGAAAATGTTTCTGACATTTTCTGTTTGAAAAAGTTAAGATAATCAGGGCTAATTTGGCTTTTTATGTCTATGATTTCCTCACTATTACCTTGAACTTTTAAAATGCTAGTGAAATAGCATATAAAACGAACACATAAGTAAATACACCCACCCCTCCCACACATTTAACCCTATGTTCATGATTGAAATGGGTCAACATAATACTGTCTAATAAAAAACTTTGAGATAACAGTTGCCTCCAACTAAAATGTCAAAAAGACAACAACACTTACAACACTTACAACAAGAGGCCCAACTGAACCTAATATTGCTCATCTGGCTTGCATAACTTAACATTTTACAATTTCACTAAACGGGCTTAGGTAGTATTGTAAGAAAACAACCTCTGCAAACGTTTGCTCCAAACTTTATATCATACTGATTTTACCTACTTTACTATATTCTAAGATAAATATTTTTTACAACGATAACAGCATAATTAATATTTATAGTCTTTTGCACATCATCAAATTCATCTAAAGTCTTGATGATATAAATTAATCCATTAACCAAGTTTTATAGACACTTGATGACAAATATAGTCTCTTAATCTAGAGAGGTAAAAAGTACAACCAAATAGATGCAAGTTATCTCATTAATATATAAAAATCTCACTTATTATATAACTTGTCTACAATGATGATAATGAAAGCTGAATGTTGAGCACAGTTCAAATGGATTTTGTTTTCTGGGTCATATGAAGCTCAGTAAATCAGATACAAGATTATCTCATTCATATGCACAGATACTGCTCATCAATCTTGTCCAACATCTTGATAATAATGTTTGTTCAAAATCTATCATAAATACAGTTCCTCGACTGTTGGTTGAAAATCTACCAAAAATATAGTTCCTTGATTGTTTACAAGGTTGGCCAATCAGATTCAAGTTAACATCATCAGTATGCATAAATTTCACTTATAATCACACTCAACCAAGTTCTTGATGACAAAGGCCTATTTACCAAGTTTGATCAAAATCCAATCATAAATAAAGTCTCTAGAGGATAAAAATATTTGTATCAGATACAAGATAACCTCAAAACATGCACTGATCTCATTCATAATCAAAATCATCCAAGATCTTGGTGATATTAGCATATTTACCTAGTTTAATTAAAATCAGGTAAAAGAAAGTCTCTAAAGAGGGAAAAATTAGCCTGCCAATCAAATGCAAGATCATCTCATCATTATGTGTAGCTCAACATAATAAAATACACATATATGTTGATGATACTAGTCTATTTAATAAGTGTAATAAAAATATGATCAGAAATAGTCACTAAAGTGTTGACAAACTCAATCAATCAGATGCCAAATCACCTCATTAATATGCATGGATCTTGCTCACATTGGTGCTCATCCAAGATCTTAATGAACTAAGCCTATTTAGCAACATAGATCAAAGCTGGATCAAAATACAGTGTGACAATCACATACAAAATCACCTCATTATCTTGCATGGATCATCTCATTATCATGCATGGATCACCTCATTATCAAGCATGGATCCTGTGCATAATCAAACTCAAGTGAGATCTTGATCATACAAACCTATATTTTAAGTTAGATCAAAGTCAGATAAAAAATAGGGCTTTCCAGTTGGACCTGACTTACATGTGACTATATACAGTATATAAAGCATAGAGTCAATGGGGCTGGGTGTGTAGGTAAAACATTGGTTTTCTTTAAAATGGTATATGCTGGTCTCCTCTCTTCCAATACACATTTCTACCCTAATCATCAAATGTCACTAATTTAAAGTAATTCTTCACACATTCAAACACAGTACTTAACGCTCCTAAAGTAAACAAATGACTCCAGTGTAATATGTCACAAAAGTTTTCCATAGGAGAAATCATTTAACTTGTCAAGTCTTTCATGGATCAAAACCTTGACACAAGTTTTAGCAATGAATGAGAAAGTGATATGGGAGCCATCACAATGTCATGGGTATATGAACATTGCATCATCTAGTTTTTATTAAGCTATTTTAAATTTCTACTTAAATCCTATTTATGATAATTTGTCTATTAAGTAGATGATCTATGTTTACCTAGGGCACACAATGACTCCCAATCAATTGCTCAGTCCTGTACCAAATATAGTCTTCCATAACTCCAGAATGTATGTACACAGACCACACTTTCGGCATGTACTCAACAAGTGGTGTTACTCTGTATATCAATACTAATGGTATTGAAAACATTCGTGCATAAAACTAACTAGGCAGTTTGTAGCTTCACTACAAGATGCTCATGTGAAAAAACTTATGACTACAATACCATATATACTCGTGTATAAGCCGAATAATTTAGGAATAAACAAATGCCTGGAGGAATAGAGGTCAGTTTATCCACAGGACAAGGTCTAAACTTGAAATTTTTTGAAGTTTTCATGTTGATTTGTAACAGGCATATATTGTTATTGTAGCTCACCAACGACGAGATCACATGCCGAACCTGAACCCCTAGGACCTCCAGCACCGAAACCCTATGTGACTATGACTATCCATTCAGATGGAGTAACAATAATAACATTTTCAATATGGCTATACTAATGTGTCAGCTTATGCATGAGTCATGCACTTTTTAATGTTTTACCTATTCAGTTCGTGGGGGTATATATGGTACTCGTTTCTAAATCAAGTCAAACTGAAAACAACATAGATTGTGATCTTCCAGTGTCCTCCCTTGTATTATTATATAGTACATGTATGACAAGTAAATTGTCAGCAGCCATACGAGCCCCTGTGATGGTGAATAAATGAGCACATGACACGAGCCTAGAACTGTAACACTTTTTTTTAAATGGCTACCCAGTTGCTCATTTTATTACCCGGGTTATTATTAACGGGCGGGTACCCGTTGGCACCTTTACTAACTGATTTGTATTTACTCTCTCTTTAAATACTTTACATGTAGAACTGCATCTGACTCTTAAAACTGAAGGATATTATAATTAAAGTCTGTAATTTAATTAAAAGTGACTTCAAAATAAGTCGATGTATAACTGAACATTAAAAAATGATAAATATTTTAACTGCTTAATTTACAAAATGTTTTGCTGTTACTTTCATGGGAAATATGGTTTATGTGCAACTTGAGTGTTTGGCAACAGATATATTCCATAAGGCCTGGCTCATTACACATTGCTTAGCTGGGCCTAAATAATTGAGGAACACTGCAGTATCCTAGTTTAGTCAGGAAATAAGGGAATAATCAGAAGCTATGAGTGGCAATACAGAGAGAAATTATTACAAAAAACAAGGAAACTAAAGGAACTGAGATAAGTTTACACACATCCCTGCAACATACAACACCGTGTTTGAGATGAGTCTATAGTAAAAATAAGAGGTCACAAGTCTTATGAAAATAGTGTAAGTATACTGATTGATATCTCTCTGATATAATGACAAAATATATACTAAGTTTCACAGCATTAATCCACCCAAATTAATTGCAAGAGTAGTTGCATTCACAAAATTCTGTTACATACTGCATCCTGCTGTAAGTAAAAAAGGGAAATAACTCGCATAATATCAAAGAAGCAGTCTGTGTCAATATGTGCATTTGTAAACAATGACCATACTATGTCAAATTTCACAGCTGTGTATAAAAAAAATCTGCAAGATAAGGCTATAACTGTAACAAAAATTGCATGCAAAAAGTGATGTGTGACATGTGATTCTCAGGTGATGACCATAATATTTACTAGCTTTCATGGCATTTCATAAAAATGCAGGAGTAGACATGTTAACAAGGTTGTGTCATACACTACGTTAAACAGCAAAGCAAAAAGGACAATAACTCTAGCACAGACTGTGAGTGTGGCAGCAAAGTGATTTGTCAATATGTTAATCTTCAGTTGACAAGGGGCCTGGATGACCAAGTGGTCTAAAGAATGCACCCTTACTGATCAATGCCATCTTACCACTCTCCATGTGTGTTTAAGTTTTGGGACCAGCCTATGTGGGTATGTGAGAATGCTTGCCTGTAGCTTCCCCTGGGTTGGTGATTCTCAATGGGGTTTTCCCCGTTTCTTCCTCCAACAGTTGCACAGGCTGTCATGTATATAGCTAACTTACATAATGTGCAGACAAATGGCATTAAACCCACAACAATCTCAGTTAACAAGCATAATGTTTACCAAGTTTCATGGCAATCCATCATAAACTGCTTGATTACATGCTCTAAGACACAAGGACACAAAGATTACTATATACGCTTGGATCAATTGGGGCGGTGTAGAACTAGTGAATTATAAAATCTCACTCTGAGAGGCAGTATGATATTCCCACGCATTATTTTCCTCACAAAATCTACCCTCCCTTTTGTTGTCAAAATTCAGGGAGATACATGAAAATTCAAGAACTATTATATACATTAAGAAACTACTCACGGTTACATAAACTGTTCAGGTCTCTACGTTAAATGTAGGATTACATAGTCCTAATCTTTTATATATTTGTCTTTCTTTTCTTTCGGTGTGTCCTGCATGCCAAACAAAATATCATGAGTTCAAAACTCATGGCAGCATCCCAATTTTTCTTTACCTGTTTTTGTATTTTATGTTCAAAAATTTTCTTTTAAACTCGCTAATGCCAGTGGGGGGGGGGGCGGGGTTTGGGTTACTTATTTTTAATTCCAATTCTAGGATGGGTAATTAACTTTTCTTATAAACATCAAGTAGAGTTGATGCCTTTTTTCTGTTTCTTATCTTCAAATTGCCCAATATTTTTACTTCTAGCTAACCTCACTAGACTGACATTGAATATATGTACTTCATTATAAGGTGTCCCACTATAAAGTGGTATCCTATGGTTTCCGTAGACAGTGTTCTAAGGAGATTATTCAATTATAATGTTTTTGATAAGTCCAGGAGATAAGCTTTCACACTTCTTGCATCTTGTGCTTTATGGGTATAGAGATTTTAACAACTGAGAAAACATAATGATGAAACAAACTGATGATAGTTGTCAATACCTCTAAAATGACAAAGAAACAAAACATGTAAAGTAGAGCAAATCACCTCTAAATTAAAAAACTTAATCAATAACACTTTTACTGACTGCTCTTCAAAGCAACAATATGTTAACTACACCTAGTGAACTTTTCATTTATTTAATTAAGGTGTTTATTTCAATTTAATGGACAAAACAAAAAATCAAAAGGCAGTTGGTATGATCATATTTTAGATATCTGATGTGACCAATGTCCTGTTGGTCAGACTACATGCAGGCCAAAACCGTTGATCTTCAAGACATAAGCAGCAAATCCACTGATTTCAAGATCTCTGATAAAGTCTCATGAAAAATATCATGTTACCAAACTTTATAATTCTACAGCCTATCTCAGCTCATAAAGTTTAATCAAGGGTTTCAGAATGATTGACTTGTATATGAAAATAATAAAATACAATAAAACTGCATTATCTGGCTATATATAAAGACATAATTTAACAAATTACAAATCCTTTTGAATATGTGCCCCTGTTAACTTGTTCAGTAACATGGGTCCAACTGTCATGCATAGTCCCAGAATATGGATAATATTCCAAGAAGTCCAGGAATTTAACGACCTAAGAATATATCATATGAGTGGTGGTAAATTATTAAATTCCAGGTAAATCTGGAAGTGTGCTGGAAACATGACATCTCTGCAACGTGTGACAACTCTTGGTGGTACTCCTTTATATCTAGACCAACAAGGTATTCTCTGCCTGTTGTTTTTTATTTTCTACTTACATGACTGCTGGCAAAGAACATGATTTGTTCTGGTGTATCTGCCTTGTTATTCAGGCAGATTATCAGGCCACTCACTGCTAATTAATAAATTTATTTCTACTGACTTTTATAAGTAGCTGGTAAGTAAAATCCCTCTTTTAATGATACACTGGCATTAAATCCTTTAGAACGCTCACATTTTTAGTATTAAACCCTGTCAGAACAGCTAAATTACTTGTATATTCTGTAGCTATGCACAAAGGAAAGCAGTGTTTCCCTTTACCTTCATTTATGCTTCACAGTCCCCTAAAATTTTAATTTGACCCCCGCCCCATTTTCATAGCAAAGATTTTTTTTTACTCAGTCTAACTCTTAGTTCGACTGTCCGAGAGGATTTTTACTCCCAATCTTTAGCTCATAGGGAATACACTGGGAAAGCAGCAGCATCCCAAGGTAAATGCAATGCATCTTAACCATACAGCAAAGCCAGTATATCACTGGGAACTAAATAATGCACAGGACGGCTGCATGGCAATTGCCTGAAGGTGATGCTGCTTTTCATGCATGCTTAAGCAGTTTTAAATCTCTGGTCAACAGCCACTGAATAAACTGGTGCTCTTTTCTTACAGGGATTACTGTATTACTAAAAAAGTTAGTGTTCTAAAGAATTTATTGCCATGGAACAACAGAAGAGGGATTATACTTACTGTTTGTATTCAAACTTCTGTCGAAATAAATTTATAAAAGAAAGTTGCTAGCGGCCTAATAATCTGCCTGAAGAACAAAGCTGATGCTCCTGCATGAATCCTGTCTTCATATAATTGTTCTCCACCACTGGACAGAAAACAAAAACAAAACAAAAATACACCCACCCCCAAATAATAACAACAACAGAGAACAACTTGGTCTACTCTATACCTTAAAAATGATAGAAATACATCCTTGGGGCTTTTTGAGGGTGGGGATTTTTTAATGAACAAACATAAAACATATAAAATATTAAAATCAGTAGTAGATTTTGCTTGAAGAAAAAAATCAAAATGGTGTTTACCTTCTCAGGTAGGATAGCAAGTGCACATTGCTCGTGTTCCACATACTTATATACAATCTAAAGCAAAATATTCATATGACCCATTGAAAAATGCTTCTTTTTCCATGCCCTCTTTCACTTTTTCTATTATCCGAAAATTTTAACTAGACGTAAACTGTACATCTCGACGCGCAAAACGAAAGTATATCAATTACGGACGGTAACTTAAAAAACGAAAGTACCACCTTTACAGCACTACCGAAAACAACTTACTCATTAAGTATTGTGTATATCATCATTTTACATGCAAGCTGAATTAAAATATAACTTCCGGTGTTACCTGTAACACAACAGCATTATGATGTCCTGCACAATTTTTCCTACGCCTTGCCAGTACAAGTGGGTTTCTCCACTTCTCGTGATTCAGAACAACTGCCAATTGATTGGTTGTCTTATTGGACTTGCGCAGTCTCTAGTTTCATTTTCTATGTAGTAGTTGACTTGAGTCGACAGTGTAACGAGATTGAGGCTCTATATTAACGTTTGCCATGTAACAATTAACCTGTGCTATGTGCTGACACGTTATGGGATGTTCATAAATACTTCAGTTTATTAAGCTGGAAACGATCATCCAATTAGTTTATTGTGTGAATTCTCTTCATCCCCCCATATTTTGATAAACGAGTTCGTCGATGAACCAGTTCCATAAAAAATGTGTCCACCGTCGCCCCCAAGTCATACGGTAGCGATTTATTTAAATGTGTAACATTTATTCCGACCGTAATTTTATTTAAATTAAGACTCTGCAGTTAGTATAAAATTGTATTTTTCATTTTACTTTTTATATTATTTAAGTACATTATTTATTTTCACGACAGTCAATGAAGGAGTAGGATGTGTCCACACAAATCATCTTGCAACATTTGTTTTCCCTTTCACAAAACTAATTTCCTAAACATATTTTGTTTGATACTAGTTTATGCATCCGTCGTTAAAGAATTAACAGAATCTGAAATCTTAGAGTAAATACCATTGATTTATGTTCTTAACCGTATTAACAAATAGTACCATTAAATAGACCAAACGCTGCTGATGGTTACATTGACAAATGATGGTGAAATTACATATCTGCGGCGCGATGCAGAAATATATTAACTCCAATGGGTTTGGCGATCGAACATCGCTCTGCCATATCCGTCAGATCTTTAAATAACTTAGGAAGTAGTTGTAGGAATACATCTCAATTTGATGTGTTTTTGGTGATTCGCCTCGGGCTGAATGCAGAACATATGGTGGCGCTCTACAGTTTCGTATTTTGCATAGGTTAGAATTTTAAAGAAAAAGAATTCCCCGGATTTTCTCTCTAGTTATACTGGCTATTTAGAAAAGGACCTTGTGTATCTTAGGTATTGTTCAAAGAACCTTTAATTCCCCTTATTTTGCTGTATGATTGATGGGTGTAATATGAGTTATAGAGTATACAGCTTGGCCTTACTCCAGATGTGCATCTATCAAAAAATGCTAGCTCCACTTGGTCATTTTCGCTTCCTGAACTTCAGAGGTAAATTGTAAAAAAAAGAGCCGATAAAGTTTTTTTACATTTTATATATTTGGTAACTCATTCATTGCACTTTCAGAAGCTGGTATTGTCTAGTCTGGCAAAATTCATTTTCCCTATTTTAATAGCTGCTAAGGATAGTGTACTTTAGACAAATTCAGGCTGATTTTTGGAGCACAAGGGAGCAGTCATTTTAGTTAGCAGTGTGCTAAGATCATTTACAATTTCCAAAAGTTTAATATCCAAAGAAATGTCAGCCACATTACATCAAAGTAGTATAGAGGTATGCCAATATTCTCTCCACTGTGCATGCTTTAAATGCAAACAACTTCACCTTACATACGTCACTCTCTCCAAAGTACATATAATAGCTGGTGAGCGCCCCCATACCACGAGAGCAATGGCTGAGATTGTTCCGATTGTTACTCTGTATCCTTCCGCGGCCATATTGTTGCATGTGAACGAAAGTAGTTCAAAGTATCTAATGGAAGGATGTTTAAAAATAAAATTAAAATATTTTTCTTTTAAAAAAAAAAAAAAAATACTTTCTTAAGCACACGGGGATTGTATTTATCAAATGTTTGTATCGTGCTATTTCATTTTCTTTTATCTACTTAAAAAACTTAAACGACTTCCTTTAGCAAAGATCAATAATGGCACAAAGCTATATTGTTATAAATTCAACAATGTTCACAGAGTTAATATCTTTGTCACTTAAACATAAAAGTTACAACTGCAGCATCAATTAATCTGGCTTGTTTGTAAAAAAAAGTTTGGATGGAATAAAAGTCGGTTCAAAGCTAGTTGTGTTCTTGAGTACTGGATAACATTGACAGATGATGAAAGAAAATATATGATAGACAAAGAAGAACATACAAGTCAAGAAAAATTTATGCATGAAAGTAATGGTTTAGCACATGCTGGTACTGAAAGGTTAAATCAAATAGCTGGGGCGTATTTAATCTGCATCGTGGGTTTACGGGCACAAAAATAGGATATCCTTGATACAGTCCGTTTTGATACTATCATGCAACGCTACAAAGCTGTGGAACTATTGGTGTTAGGTCAGCAAGGTTATGAAGCAAATGAAAAATATAATAGTAAAATCCCAGCACTATATATCAGACTCAAAGTAAAAATAAATTATTCAGATGGTGGTGACTGTAACCTTTTGTTTATTGAGCGACATGACAATAAAAATGGTTAGTATCGCGACATGACAATAAAAACGGTTATTATCGCGACATGACAATAAAAATGGTTAGTATCGCGACATGACAATAAAAACGGTTAGTGTCGCGACCTGACAATGAAAATAGTTATTATCGGAGAATCAAACGGCAGTTTACAGAACTGCAGTGACTCATTTCAGTTGGGGTTAAACCCTAACTTCAAAACATTGGTAAGAATGAGAAGTATTCCAAAAGTCGACAAACAATATGGAACGGTACCAGAAGAAAACGAAGAGGACAAAACAGAAAACAGAGTTATGCAAATTTTACCGACAAGAAGGTTTATGATGATGTTAGTCCTGCTGTCAGTTCTGCAAATGCACTCGAACGCACATAATACACTTGACAATTTTAAAGCGCTATAAAACAGTATCAATCATGAGCTAAATACTAATTTATTTTAATACGATCTTTTCAGGAGCTGCTGTGGCTTATGTTAGCGAAATATGTTCTGTTCTTTCGATTTAAAATCTCGTTTTCATCTCAAAAAGACTGCGATCACGAATATCTTTTTATTCTAGATTCGTTACTTACACATTTTATCAAAAATGCAAATAGCAATCCTACTACTTCCAAAACAAGTGAAATAACATGTTCAGCAAGTAAACAAACAACCAGTCAAGCAATCTTAAACAACCACCATCGTCACCGGTTATGGAACCTTTTACATAATTTTTATTGTCAGAGAAGATGTTGATGATATGTTTAGCTATAGCAGCTGTTGTTACAATTAGGTATATGCTCCCACTGGGTGTAAAACGAGAATTAGCATTACATCGTAGGTTTACGGGAATATGGTTCACCTTGAATTACCGTTTATGGTGTCAAACGGGAAATCCTATGTTAAAACTGTCCATATGTTTAACATGTGTGTATCATTATATGTAGGTACGGGAAATGTAATGTTAAGTTGAAGAGATTTATTGAACGTTTCCATGCTGAATAATTTATAGGCACTTACGAGAAACGTAATGTTAAATGTTAACTCATCTCCATATTATCCAATGAGAATTGTATGAGTGTTTATACATAAACCATACTGACATAAATACAAACATACTATCACACAACGTGGTAGGAGTATTTATAGGCACACAACACCCTCACACAAGCATGGTTTACTACCACACAAGCAGGCAAAGGTATGAGTGTTTATAGACACACTATACCCAAACACAAACATACTGTCATACATAAAAACGAAGGGTTTTAAGTTTTAGCTTCAGCCATAGACATATACATACGAAAATATATACAAATATGCAACACTCGGCAACAATTTTGAGTAGTGTCTCATTTCTAAGAGCTCTGAGTAGACATAAAAAAGACCAATGGATTCTAAACCACAGAAGAGAATTAACACAGTCGGGTTCTCTTGCTTGTTCAAAGGCCCAATGCCATTGATGGTGGATGATTCTACACTGGCATACATCTTGGTTGAATTGTCTTGAGGATTGGTTACACAATAGGATGTAATTCAGCACATAGTTTTTTCTTTCTTCCAGTCAGAAAACAGCCGACGTGTAATGTCATTTGGATAATATATGCAGTGTTCCTATGATAGAAAATTGACTATTTCTATTACTTCTACTGCTGCTGTACCCAGTACACTTCCAGAAGAAGTTGATTTCAATTTAGTTTTGGCTGATTTCCTATCATATCCGCAAGAATGTTTGCATGTGACGGTAGTACTACCTTCACCCCCTTCTCCATCATTACAAGTGTATGATGAGTTCAGAAAGAACCAGAATGTAGAGTTTGAGCAATTTTCGCAACGTCAGAAAGTAAAACAAGTATTTGTTCAACAGCAAGAAGACGAAGAAGAAAGCAAGAAGAAGAGGAAGAAAAAAAGAGGAAAACTTTGAACCGTGAACGAGGAGGAGACTGAAACAAAACGGGAGTGAGTATGTTACCGGACATTTTGGCAAAATTAAAGCACCTGAGAGAAATATATCAGATTTCTTTAGCTCTACCCAAAAGAAAAATACACTTTCACGACCCTAGACTTCTAAACATTCAATGACTAGATCAGCTCTCACGACAATTGAGACAACTGAAGCAGCAGCAGCAATTACCACTACCAAAGCAGCAACAGCAATAGTAGTAAGACGTGACCGTGGAATAGGATGAAAACAGTAAATGTTGATGATGTAAAAGTCCATAAGTTTTCTTTCTTGATACAAAACATAAAAAATAAAACGTCAACAGACGTTTTTGGGCCACCTTTATCCCTCAGAAAAGAGACATTACTCAATCATTAAATCTATCTATGGTTCAAAGCGTACGTGTTTGTGTATCTTATCCATAGAAAATGAACAAATTCAAGACAAAGAGACACGTACGTTTGATTCTTTGGCATATTCTCATTAAATCTGAATCACTAGGGAATTACACAGCACCTCAAAAAATTCACTTTTCTTCTTTCTTTACGTTCTCTCTTTCTTTCACTGTCACTCTGATTTCTATTTTTGTCTTTAAAATTTCTTTACTGGCACGGGGTCTGCCTCGTTTCACTCAGTTTCTTTTATTTGTCTTGCTTTCTTGAATTGCTTCATGGGTATGGGTTCTTCTTCCCCGGTTTGTGCTTCTTAATGTTCCTTGTCCAAGTTTTAATTTTTCATATGATACTCTGAAGACCAATGCCCTTTTTCTTGACATTGATAACATATGTCTTTATTTCTGACTCCCTTTTCTCCTGCTTTAGTGGTTCCTTTTCTCTGATAATGTGAACATTCCGGACAGTGGAGTAAAGAAAAATTTGATTGTTTCTGTGGATGGTTGGGATATAGAAAACCTGCAGACTGTTTGCTAATTTTAAGGATATTTATTTTATGGATGCCAAATTTGCATGAAAATGCTGGATCCTCACAAAATTGAACGTTTATAACAATCACCAGACTGTCAGTCATCCCAAAGTATATTAGATCATCTGCTAGTAAAGAATGCGACCTCCAGACAACGCATTACTTTACAGCAATGCTGATCTTCAGTACGTAAAAGTTCCAAGACAGAAACGCACTGAGCATGATGAACTTGACACAGCAATCATGTGTTTGCCACACTGCGGACTACACATTCAAAGAATACAAATTTCCTGTGGTCTTACTACATTATTGTTATTGTGTCAGTCGATTGGACACGTTCAAAAAATGGCCCAAACATATGAATTGAATACCCACTCCCACATCTTTAGCCAGAGCAGGTTTTGTCTTAAAGGAGACCAGAAATAAAAAAATTTCTTTTATGTATGTAATTCTCTACAAATTTTAATTCGACTGTAATGTTTATAAATTTCATATCGTAAGCGGGTAGTGATTATATTGATTATATTGCGCGGAAGATACCACGATTCCGTAAATTGCCGAGTTTTTCCGAGTTTTGATGAGACGACAGATCACGTGGTCCCGTGACGCAATACTAGCCAGTCCTCGAATAGAAACAGAAACATGGCGAGCGAGACAGACAGGAGGAGACCAGATTTGGGTTGCACATTAAAAAGTTGAATCTGTTTCCGAGAGATGCTCATAACTATATCTGTTGAACTGTGTGTTAAGAATTTTAAAAAAAAGCAATGTAATTTTAAAATAAATACTTCTACATTGTGTGCTGTGCAAAAATGTGATAGGATTAAATGATGGTGCCCAATGTAAAAATTAAAAATTTACCACAATGCAATAAATTCATTTAAGAAGATGAGATTCCATCGTATTATATGTAAATGACATATTCATTACCTACCCCCAACACACCACCTAAGGACTAATATTTTGAAAATATACATCCAACACTGAAACACTGAGAGATAATACTGAATTTTGGGAGAAGAGACTAGAACGGGTACCGACTTGTGTGTGAAACAAAATCCATTACCGGGAAGGTGTAAAAGGCATTTAGAACGGTTTTCATCGGTCGTAACTTAAGCATTAGTTTTTTAAAAAAAACAACAACAAAAAACAAACAAAAAACCCACTAATAAATCTGCAAAGCAGAAATCATAAGTAATTAATTAAAACAGTAAGAAGCTTCCTTCTTATGGTTCAATTACAGTGTATTTTACATGCAGGCTACAGTTAGCGTATTGACAAATCTGATAATATATGCAAGTCTGGTATAATAGTGTATGTACTGTACTGGTCAGTGCTCAACGAAAATTTTTTTAGTCACAGGCCCCGGGCTGGTGACTTGAATGAACTCACAAGCCGTGACTGAAATTCCACAAGACCGGACAGTTCATACCTGTCAACTCTCAAGCCGGGAGAAAAACCTCCCGATTTTGGAGGTATTTCCACACCTACCTCCCGATCTAGTAATATATCTCCCGATTTTTCGCAGAGAACTTCCGATTATTGCATTATATAAGTCAATTTCATTTCTCAGAAAAGAAAAACAACACCAAACCATACATAAATAGATATAACGTATGCAATCCACAGATGCCATATTCTGTTTTATCACTTGTGAATATTGCAGTGATGAAATCAGTGCCGGATTTAGGCATAAGCTAAACAAGCTACAGCTTAGGGCCTCACAGTCTGAAGGGGTCTCTCAAATTTATTTTATACCAAATAGCACCTCTACAGCTTCCCATAGCTTAGGGCCTCGCTATGTCTAAATCTGATACTGGACGAAATAATTAATATCACACGAATTCTTTTCTTCAATAAATAGAATGTCAAGATGAAACATTATTTACATAAATTTCAGATTTTTTAAAACCACTACAACAGTACTATAGTAAAAAAAAAGATTGAAAAAATAAAATTGTCACCAATTAGCTTAAATCCCATGAATGATCACTGTGAATGCTATGTAGTTTTCTCTGCAAACAAAATCGCATCTCCATTTCCGCCAAAGATACTCGGCCAGTTAACACCTGACATTTCTCTTCATAAATGTAAAGTTTAATTACCATGATTAAATTAAAAGAAGGAATAAAACAAAATATACCATGCAGTATATGTGCCCCCAAAAAACTAATTCAGAATAAATATTTTCATTCAGTAGACAGTGTTACATGCCTTAAGACTTAAACCTAAGGAAATAAGGTGGGACATAAAACGTGGGAAAAACAGTTGCCACATGTACGGTAACTTGTGACTGCAGATTTGAACTGTCAAAATGAAGTCCTATAGCGTCGTAAGTTACAACACAATAGGAAATCGTTTATTTGCCAATCAATTGCTGGTGCTTACATATACACACTGTCGAACATGGTCCGAACGACAGTCCTTTTCACAAAATAAATACAAGGATAAGGATTAACTGTTAATTAGTCACACTGACTTTATTGCTTGTGTACTTAAGTAAAAACTTTAGCTATTTTGCAGTTTAGCCACAGCTGATCAGAATATGAAAAAAAGGGGATTGTCCTGAGGGATTATAAGGCGTATCACAGGGAAAAATGGCGCGTCCCTTGAGCGCTCGCACATTGGGGCAAGGGGGTGGGGTCAACTGTCGCCTCCCCCCAATTTCTATTGTCAGCCAGTTAATGTGAAACTTTGATTTTATACCTGACCTCTTTTCTTTTAATCGCTGTTATTTAAACTACCCAAGGGATAATTTTATATCAGTTCCAATCACTACAGATTACCATTTATACATACTACATGTAACCGGCATAGGCTGAAAGTTTTTTGTTGTTGTTTTTTTAAATTTTAAAATACCTCAGATTACCCCCATGACCCGTTCTGACACGGGACCCTCTGTATCATACTATATCTTATATGGTCACGGTGGTAATCTGAGGTATTTTAGTCACTCTGTACGATTTTTTCCTTCAGATTATTGTTTTTTTCTTAACATCAAGCTCGCGTCGAGCACCTGTGCACGTAAGCAACGCAAAACGGCATTGTCTTTTACGCTAGCAAATGCCAGTCGGGATGTTGGAGTCTCTACTATGACGTCGCATCATGAAAGTAACCGAATAGGCGCGGAAATTTTGCTTACGAGGTCACGGAAATTCAGCGCCTTGAAGATATACCAATACTTAAATATTGGCATTATGGTCGCAAATGATACTTCAGAATAAGGTTTTACTCTATAGTGCTTTTATTATTATTTATATTTCCATTGATTTCTGGTCTCCTTTTAAAGGTATTTTTTATTTCTTAGAATTAACCATTATGGTGTGGATGACTCTGTGCATTTTGCCGACAAGGGACAGTGAGTAACGAAGTATTAAATGCTGATCTGGAAGTGAAATACGTGACCTACTGCATAGTGCTGTGTTTATAGTCCAGCTTTTCAAAACAACGGCAGATAACCTATCACAAGAACTTCACCATGAGTTCATCTTTGAAGGTATCTTAGATTTACATATGATTTATTAGGATTTGGAAGCAGTGGAATGTTCAGTACTATGAAACAAATGTAGTGACTCTAACAGGAGAAATAACTGCGATCTGAGTCTGGTACCCGGCCGATTTTTACCACATTTGGTCGGTTTTACCTTATAAAGAAGAGTAACAGAGTGGAGAGCACTCTGCACCATGGCCGCTAAAGGAGTGTAAGATAAAAAATAAAAAAACCCGCAAAAAACAAAAATGGAACTTATTAAGTTTGAGTGAAGAGCTGTGAGACAAACAAACTACACAACGACATGGTTTGTAATTTCTGGACTTAATTAATTAGTTGTACAAATACGACCGGGACCGAGTGTACGGAAATGGCGTTGCGTTCCATCCGGGTACCCTGGGTCGTCGGAAAAAAATAAATTTAAAAAAAATTAGTTTTAACGACGACCAAGGGTACCCGGATCAATTGCATTTCGAGTGTATTCTCGCTTCTAATTCCACTTCCTGTCGTACGACTTCCGGAATATTAAAAATGGCGTTGACAGGCATGAAAAATCTTTTATTTCGAGGAGTATTATGTAAAAGACACGCTGCTTTGATGTAAGATTATTATTTGCGGGGAAAATATTAAAAACGTTCCAAAAACAATTTATGTATTTAACCGTTTTGTCAAGCAAACAGACACAAACAGAGATAGATAAATGGATAGATAACGGTAGATATACAATGCTGTCGCCGTGTCGGGCAATTCTGCGCACGTAAAGTTTCCGTCTCCAATATTGAAGCAAAACGGATACCGAATTCGACCGATTGACGAAAATAAAATACTGCAGTGCTTACCATTTGAAAAGAGGCAGTTCTCGCCAGAATATTCTGTTCAAAATAGTATTAATTTTGGACACACGGGATACCACCCCCGTAATTTAATGACTCGCGGTATGTCTGTTCTGCGCACATCTTTGAAAAGATGTAATGTTTATCCATCGGGCTATAGAAATGAAATACATTACTTTGGACTGTTTCTTTCAGCAGTTCAGTCGAGTAATTAGGTCAGGTTTATAGCTAGTTTTACAAAATTGAAAGTAAATAAATGAGATATTAAGCAAACTAAAACGATCTTGTAAAAAAATTAGTAAAGTTCAACATTTTATTTAAAAAAGAAGCTATTATGTGGAAGAGAAACAATGTGTTTACAACGTCTTGTTTATGGGAAAAAGTTACTAAAGAATTTAGAAACAAGACTATACGCCGGGGAATTTCTTGAGAATCCCGTTCTAGCGGCGAGTTGACGCGTTGGGTAGCAGACGATTTTGTACGTGTGGGACAACTTCTTGCAAAATTGGAAACTTGGATTAAGATGCCGAACATTTTTAAGGTATACATTTCCATCTTTTAAATAATGTATTTATTTATATGGTTCTAAAAGATGCATAGTAAATAGAATTTTCTATAAGTTCAAGAAGGTCATGGAGTGGGTCTTCATGTTGATATTTAGAAATCACAGAATTGGCCAACATGGTGGTATAGATAAGAATAAATCTAGGGATGCGAAATGTAAAGTTACGAAATGTAAAGCCGTATTAGATGTTTCTTGTAAATATGCACAAATTATAATAAAAGGTAACCACTTCTGAACATACTTGATGCCTTTCACTATTCTAAACAGTTTTACTGATACTGTTATATGCAGTACATCATGTTGTTACCACATGGAAATATCCAAGGACCTGTCATGAAAACACCATATTGACAAGAGAGTTAAGAAAGGTAACAGTGCCTTGGGGTTTCTCTGATGCAATCTTTGAATCAGTAATGAGCAAATAAAGAGTGCAGCATGCTTCTCTTTCATGAGACCAGGTGTATAATTTAGTCCTACATGTAAGACCTCAGCGCTGATATTTGTTTTGGGGGTCTGGGTCTTACTGCCTAAGTAACGATGCTGTGTAGCGTGTTTTGATGTTGACTAACATTGTAACGAAAGTCAAATTTTCAGGAATATCTCACACAACTGGGAACCAATAATGACGCTTTTCTACAAAGTAAAGTCATAATGTTTTAGTCAGACTTTACTTACTCTGATGTCTTTTCTCTAATAAATTCAAATTCTCACAAAAGAAATGGACCTGTTTTTGAAGTTTCGTTGGGCTACATTTCAGTTGGCTGGAAAGTGATGAAAGCTGGGAATACCAAAATCATGTTAAGTTGAAATATTATTCTTTAACGAAATGAATAAAACTATATTATGCTTATTGGAACTGTAAGCAGTGTTTTGTTTTGTTCAAGAAACATACCCCCACACGAACCTATTTGAACATATTTGTTTTGTACCATCTCATTTCAACAAATTCAAATGTATGTCAACGGAACATGAAAATGTGTCCATTTGCTAGTGTCAGATTTTGATTCCAACAGGATAAAAACAGCACAGTAAGTATATTAATTACACATCAATTTGCAGAAGAATGTCGATATGGGCTGCCAAGTGTGTGAGATATTCCTGACACTTTTGACTACTCGTTTCGATGTCAACACGCTATACAAGGCCGTTATTTGAATAGTAAGACGTTGCACTAAAACATAAATAACATGTGATACGTCTTACATTGTAGGACTAGCCTAGAATTCTGCTTAACCATTTGAAACCCCCATACCAAGACTCATATACACAGGCTGGAGATGGTACAGTGAAGGGCTGCTAGATATACTATGCATCGGTATAGGAATACCAGCTGCATCATCCCAATGTTGGACCAGCAATTGGAATCACTGGAATCCAGAATGACCAAGGCACAGTTCACTATGCTATATAAGATCACCAACAACCTTGTAGATATTCCTTTTGACCTGTATCTGACTCTTGCTCCAAGCAGGAAATATCAGTACATATTACCTCTACAAACAGCTATAAGTTCATTTTCTTCCCCTGCACCATTAGCACCAGTAACTCCTTACCATATGCTATTGCTTGGTATCCATCAAGAAGGAGCTATCTAAACTCACATTCACACGGCTGTAAGCCAGCTACAAGAAGGACCTAATGAGTCCCAAAGCTTAGGTGGTTGAAGTAAATTTACTTCACTGATGCCACGATAGCCGGACAGGTCTGAGATGAAGTGACAAAAATGTAGCTTGGCATAACTTTCCTGACTTCCTTTGCTAATTACTATTTCTGTATATCCTATTACTCAGTTCATTCTTCTTTCTCCCATGCACCACTGTCATGTAATAGTCAAGAGTAACTGTAACAAAATACCTTAAAGATAGATAGCTGTGTGCAAAGAAAGTTATTTTAAGACACAGGCACTGGGATGGTGACTTAAATAAACTCACAAGACCTGACTGAAATTCCACAAGCCTGGACTCCACATGCCCAAAATTTCCCTTTTTTTAAATACTGTTACACAACATTGCAATAGCTACAGTTATAATATAAATTCAATAGTGCTGAAAGGGGTTTGAAGGTAATGCAAGTGGCATTAGTGTTCATCGCTATGCTTGCATGCTTCACAAAGTAAAACTCCATTAACCAAGAGTTCAGAAATTTATTTAGTTGGGCTTGGCTGATAGCTAACCTAACTCGGCTTCAAAAATGAATTACAGTTGAGCACTATTCCTCCAGCTGAAATGCTCATGCTTTGCATTCTATATATGCAGCAAAATCCAACTTCAAGGAAATATTGCCACGGTTCACAAACTTGTCAAAAATATAATACTTATGACTTAAACATTCTAATTCAAGGCAATAATATTTAATAACTTTTGTTCTTATACATGCATCTAGCATCTCTTTGATTTACCTGTAATGGGTGGAACAACAGGAAGTGGAACAATCCTGATCCTACCGATGCAAATTAGTACAGTTGGCTCACCACTGCATCCTTCAAATACATCTCACTAGCTATTGACAGCCAATTAAGTAATATGTGAAATGGTGGTTTATACCTGACCTCTTTGCCTTTAATTGCTGCTATCTAAACTGTCCCAAGGGATATTTTTACATCAGCTCCAATTGTGACTGTTTACCATTTATACATGCTGCATGTAACAGGCATATACTGAGAGTGATGTTAATACTTTTTGGGGGTTTAGGGGTTGTTTTCTTTTGAAGATTACTGCAAATTGTGTTTTTTTGAAAGACAACCATGCCAGGGGGTTTGGGATTACAAAATCATAATTTTATCATGACACGCCATGCTTCAGTCTGATTAAAATCAGATCTCAGTTTTGCTTAGGACATTGGTGATCTGATTTAGATTGCACCATTTTATGGCAGGTATGTCAACATCTTGTAAATATATTAACACATTTTATCAATGCGATCAAAGTTTTCACTGGCAAATTAAATTTTTTTTTCAACAAGCCAGAGGGGCACCTCACTTAGAATATAGGACGGGCAAGATCTAAAATTAGAGGGGCCACGGGCGTCAGGCTGTTGGATTTTTTTAAGCACCGGATAGACATTGAGTTTGCTAACCGGATGTCATTTATGGCAGGATAATGACCAGACCCATCTTACTTGTTAGGATTTTTCCATGGTATGTATTTTTTGTTTCACTTCACAAGTGATGATGAAATCTTAAATTTGTCTTTATGAATCAGTCATCAGAGGTCTCAGAAACATTTAATTATGCGTATTTGGATGCAAATCTTTGATCTGGGACGCAGAAAATCACTTACACAGGGGTCCTCCATACACATGCAATATCTGGACAGCAAATTCAAAGGCTTGCCAGTGCTGCTTCAACCACTTGCTGAGTCAGAAATTTATGTTGATCAATTGATCATTTTAGCTGTGCTGATATTTACAATGAGAGAATTCAGTGGCTGAAAGACTCCCAGATGTACATGTCACTGTAAGAGTACATCAGAACATGACACTTATAGCCAGGTGGCAAGTTCAAAGACTTTGACAAGCTGCTGAGTGGTGGGAAAATGTACTGATATTTACAATGACTGAATTCAGAGGCAGAAAGACCCAGTGATGTACATGTGGTTTCCAAGTGTAGCTGAACAAGTGGTGCATGTGACCTCAAAATCAAGATACATTGAAACTTAGATAAAATGCCGTTTTCAAATTTGGATAAGTATTTTGTGGTCAAACGGCAGGTAATGAGATTCAGAAGAGTGCTAAAGTTGCTAGAACTGATAGCTCACATGGAACAGTAGCCATATATAAGAAAGTGTGATGCCTTGTTTGTGCTTGGAATAAGACCTTTCCTTGGCCTGACATAGCAGTAATTCAGTCTCACTCTAAGGGACAAACAAGAGCTATATGTTAGTGGTGTAAAGAATTTAGAAAATTAAACTCGTTGGCAACCACTGGTTCTTCTCATCTGGAAATTTAGCCACTTCAGGTATGCCAAATAGGAGTTCTGGACTCCTAGTTTTAAAATCCTAGCAAGACCTCTGGTGTTTATCAGTGTAAACAGATGTTGTGGTTGTGACATCATTAGAAGATACATTTATGAATGGGACAGGATAGTTTAGCTATAGTGTTTTAAGGATATGTGTGCAATATTTTCAAACTTGTTGATAATATGCTGAAAATTTGCTGGGTGTGAATCACATTTGGTTGCTTCATTGATAAATGTAGGAATATTTTTAGTACACTGTTGACAGAGGAGGTAGTGGTTCGTCTCTCCGCTATTATAATTGCCTTGTTATGATGCGATTTTCTGTATATAACATGGGACTACTATAGGCCTTGTGACCAAAATGATACCAACGTTTAACAGCAAGAGTTCAAAGAAAACAACCTGAAACTTAGTCTTTTGTCTTCATTTCCTTTTCAAAACACCATTATGTAACAAATTTTGATAGCAATCGCTCTACTTTATTTCAGTATATTATGCTGTTGTCAATATAGATATTGCAATTCTGTGTATAAAACAGTTCATTAATAATGAGGTCAGCAGTAATGGAATCAGACTAGTGCATTATAACATGGGAGAGCTGTACTAAGAGAGATGCCCATTATTATAACATTCAAGAACTGATGCCATGCAAACAAACTGACAGAGGCTATCTTTCCCTGCATCAAGAACACATTTGATTTCATGCAGTTATGAAATCTTCCAGGGTTGAAATGAGATTTTGGATAACATTAGTAGACTTCCTTTTATGTATGTTTTCTCAGTAGTATTGCAGTAATAGGATGTACTGGCCTACCAGTTCTTTTTCAACTAAACCAAGATATTTTTAAGTGGAGATGCATCCAAGAATTGTAGTCTGAACGTTCTCTTAGATGCAACTTAGCATGATTTATCTAACTGAAATAAGTAGGGGTGTACAATCCCAAAAATACATTTTTATACATTTTCAAATATGGTTCTGCATAATGTAATGAAAATCTAAACATGTTTATAGCTTCTATTTTGATTAGGACAAAAATTGAAAGCTATAGAAAGTCCCACTTGTCAGCAGTCACTGAGCAATACTTGTACCCTTTGCTTACCCTTATTCATTTTGATGAAAGATAACACAAATTTTTAACCTTCATTAAGACTGTTTCTTATTTATTTTATAAACTTATTTGAACAGAATATATCCATGTTTAAGTTATATTAAACTGGATAAAATTTTAAACATATGTTGAGTCACCATAGTATATGTGAGATACAGCGTAACTCACAGACTCTTTTCTATTACCAATGATGCATTAAAATAATGGTAACATACGAAGAAAAAAACTTCTAGTTGGTGAAAATCATCCACATTGAACATTTCTACCATTTTATTTACTCTCTTTCTCTTTCAAACACATAAGAACATATGTATACACGTTATTACTATATCTATCTATCTATCTCTCTCTCTCTCTCTCTCTCTCTCTATATATATATATATCTATAGTAATAAGGTGTATACATATGTTTTTATGTGTTTGAAACTTAAAACTGTGTACTTGAGATAAAACTTTTTAATCCAATGCAGCTTTTTAGCTTTCTCTTGCCATGAAAAGTTATCATTGGAGGCAACAAATCTCCTGAAATGGAAACTGCAAGGACTGAAGTCAGATTTTTTTAATATTCTGCACCAGTCTTGTGAATTCTCACACTTTTAATCTCCATCTTATCGACAGTCCATCCAGGAATGAGATCAAAGTACACTGGAATTTCCTCATATTGTCAGCGAAATCTGGCCTTCACGAATTCATCAAATGATTTTATTTTCTCCAAATCTGTAGGGTGACACTGGGTCATCTATGTCTGTGCACAAAACGCTATACCATGTCACTTTAAAAATTGTTCCATTGTTTCAATTTATTTTCATAATTCCTGTGAATACTGGTGAAAAGGAACCAAAGTTAGCTACCCTATGTCAGCCAGCTTTGCACAGTAAAAAAAAATTGGCACACTCAAAAGAGACTAAAGTTGGCTTCTTAGGTTGGTTTGCATTGTAATAAAATAACCTTTGTATTTGATATCCTAAAAATAAAATATCAGCACACTTAAAAGTGTCCAAAGTAACATATAACCTTTGTATATGACACCCATTCGTTAAGTTCAAACTCTGAGTTTATTGCTCGCTGCCGGTTGTGTTTATTCACTTCCTGGGCTTCTATTTGCTTGGCATCTATAGTCATAATTAAAACAAACAGGCATTGATGTTTGTGGGTAAATAGTATACACAACAATAACTTGCTTTAATAATACTTTTTGTAACACTTGCTAGCGAAAATTTGCACTTCATGTGAATATATTTTCAAATAATGATTTTTATTTGTGAGATACTATCATATGGTCAACCTCAATGTAATACAACCTTGGTTATTTTGCACCTAAGAACGTGTCATGAGTGAATGGTAGATGCCTTCAAGCAATTAGTTGGTTATTTCTCTTTCTTTTGTGATTTTATTGGATCCTGTTTTCAGTCGGATAACATAGTCAAACCTTTGAGTACAACCAAACACAATTTGTTTCTCTATGTTCACGTCAGTGAATAATGTGTCGTGTGTTATCTGACATAAGCGATACATGCTACAGTATGAATATCTAAGCTACATATACTGAGTTTGTGGATATATTTTTTTCTTTAATGCTCTTGATGAAAAATAGAAGGAATAAATGATAATATTACAAGGTCAGTTTCTTTCATTTTATTATCAACTAAGCATTTTGTTTATCTATTTATTGCAATGTGCAGTGGTAGGGCAAATTCAAAACAAATTTATTTCGTTTCCTAAGCCGTGGGGCATTTGACCTTTGAAAAAAGTTTCATCTCAACTTCTGGGACAGGAAAGAAATTAATTATTTTATTGTGTCCAAATATATATAGTAAATACCATAATGCTGATACAGAGAGGACATTATCCATTCTTCACAAAACACAAAGTGATTCAGTGGGAATTCTGGACCAGAGAACTATTGAGAGCATGTTATGTGTGAAGCTTAACAATCGTAGTGAATATCATCAGTGGTCATCAGACAGTAATCTTGTTGTGAAAACTTAAAATGCTTTTGGATGTTATTAAAAATCTTTGCAGTGAACCGTAAACAACTCTTCCTTTCTTATTAATTTACTATATACTCATATTAATGTTTGTAGCATCAAAATCTAACTCCAATTTATGTTCAAAACCTTCTGTTTTATTATACTATGAAGAGAATATATGCAACGGGAGAAAATGCACTATTTTGTGTTTGATCCCCTTGAAGAATGTAACATTTATGCTGATTAAAAATCTGCTGGTTTAAAAGCCAATCTATTGACCAAAATTTCATGTTGATGAAACAGATCAGATATAAGAAATTTGCAGATATAAAACTTGCCTACTGAGGACTCAGTGATTGGAAATGTGTGTGTGTGTATACAGACATCGCTGATTGCGTGTGCGAAGTGCATGATGCACACAGGCGCCTTTTCATTTCCTGTTTGTTTTATTCACAATTTATTCAAAAAAAATTGTTTTGGAAAGGCGCAAAACATTCATCGTACACACAAGAAAAACACCACGTAAAAAAGAAAATGAATGCTGTAGACATCAGGTAGACCTGTTTTTTCATTATGGGGGGAATTCCAATGTTCTATACCCAGACCCAAATAAACATGTTTACCCACATTCATAGATACATATTAGTTATGTACTATTTTTTTGCACAGTAAAACTCACTGCTCAGATACACAGTGAACTTGATATACATACCCAATCTGCTTGTCTGCAAGATATTTCTGCAGCTGCAAGATAAAAATGTAGCTTAATAATTTGGAAGTAACATGACAATATGCAACTACTGTAGAACAAAACATGGTTTTTAATGTTTTATACAATCTTTGGGTGCTGTTTAAGGTGCAAGTTCATTAATTTTTTTTCTTCAGGGTGATCCCAGTGCGAGGTAAAGTATACAGCGATGACTACATTCCTGCATCAAATGATATGGAAGATTTATCCAAACCACTGGCAGAGAATGATCCTCGCCGCTATAAAAAAATCATGGCAGCCTATACTGAACACACATCATCAGTCAACTTTGACCCTCTTGTAAAGTAAGTTATAAAAGATCCTTTTTCTTTTTTTTTATACATGGTTTTAGGAATATCGGGAGTTGGAATGGGGCCCTCAGGAACTGATAAAGGGCCTCCATCCAAATGAGAAATGTTTTTCCAAGTCATGCAGAACTTTAATTTTAGCAAGTTACTTCTCAAGAGTCTGCTTCTGATTTGGTCCTATGTTTTTGCAAATTGGGAGGTTAAGCCCCAGATTGTGAATTCTGACACAGAAGACATAGCTTCATAAGTTTCACTCAAAAGTAGAGTTTTTATCCTCCAGATTACACGTTCATTTCTGGTGCCCTTCTTATAACAAAGGTCATGGATCTCATTTACATCTCTTTCTTGATATATCATGAGTGATTGGGGTCTATAAATGTTGGCCACTGCATAGTGAGGGTGCAAGGTAATGAGGGAGATTCAGATTTTGGTTAGCAGTTGGAGGAAAGATGGATGCTACCGCTCACAAATGTTTTGATACACAAGAAGTGTTAGCTGTGGATGAAACTGCAGGAGACTGTTCATTAATTGCATGTTTTATAAAGTCAGACAGGAACCAAATAGCACTGTTGAGAATTTACATTTAATACAAAATTTGTTACATTTGGATTTCTTGTATGTTACAGTTTTATGTTACCTTGTTTAGAGCTAGTATCCTGTGTACAGGTACAGTTCATGTCAAACAATTTACATTTGGTGAATGGATGAAAACCATTAGAATCTTAAATACAAGTACAGTACCTTCTTCCATAGTTTTAAATTGTGCTTTGACATCTCTTTAAATGAAAATATCAAGAATTTACTTTTGCTTCTCAGTAGTTTTTGTTTTTGAAATTCTCTTACATTTGACATGGAGAATAATAATAAACCATTAAGAGATACAGTACTTAAAACAAAGTAAGGCAGCAATGTTATCGATGGGTACAGGCCTAGGTTTATTAAGTCAAAAGAAGTTGCCAGTGTTATCATTTGGTTAAGGCCTGGGTTTATTAAATCAAATGATATCAGCAGTGTGCTCAGTGGGTAAAGGTCTGCATTTATTCAAAGGAAGGAAGGAAATAGTGTTATCAGTATAGGTAAATTCTTGGGTTTATTCAATCAGTCAGCAATGTTATCAGTGGGTAAAGGCCTGGGTTTATTCAGTCAAAAGAAGTCAGCAATGTTATCAGTGGGAAAAGGCCTGGTTGTATTCAATCAAAGGAAGTCAGCAATGTTATCAGTGGGAAAAGGCCTGAGTTTATTCAGTCAAGGAAGTCAGCAATGATATCAGTGGGTAAAGGCCTGGGTTTATTTGATAAAAAGAAGTTGGCAATGCTATCAGTGGGTAAAGGCCTGGGTTTATTCACTCAAAGGAAGTCAGAAATATTATCAGTAGGTAAAGGCTTGTATTTATTCAGTCAAAAGAAGTCAACAGTGTTATCAGTGGGTAAAGGCCTGGGTTTATTCGATTAAAAGAAGTCAACAGTGTTATCAGTGGGTAAAGTTGTGGGTTTATTCAATCAAAAGAAGCCAGCAATATTATCAGTAGATAAAGGATTGTGTTTATTCAATCAAAAGAAGTCAGCAGTGTTATCAGTGGGTAAAGGTTTGGGCTTATTCAGTCAAAGGAGTCTGGGGCTAATGTCTTGTGTTTATTCTGTCAAAAATAGAATTAGTTGCAGCAACAAAAACAATACATGTTAGTAGAAGAAAAAAAATATTTTAACATGATTTATTTCATGGTTTGCTTGTTTTACAGATATTTCACAGGAGTCATGTTAAGGAAAGGAAGAAAACATAAAGCCAGGGATGTCATGGATAAGGTTTGTGTATTATTGATACAATTACAAATGGACTGAATGATGAATGGAATCAAATAAATAACATTTAAGTACATTTTAAAGCACATTGTGTCCATAATGATATAAAAGCTGAACAAAGGAGGTACATGCTTTTTCTTCAAAACAATTAAAATATATATGAAGATGCTTAAAGAAAAGTGTAGTTTATATTCAGTATCTTGAATTTTGATGACTCATTACTTTCAGTGATCACAGATAGTTTTGATAACATCAGTGTAAGCATGTTAGGGTCATAACATGTTTTAAAAACTACTCTTTTGATGTCATTAAAGTGAAAAAAAATTATTTTCCATGAAATAGGTTGAAATGTATATATTTACATACTAGTATTCTTTATTTTCCTAAGTTACAAAGCCAAGCTCATTTGTTTCTTAATTTAAATAATTGATATCCTTCATTTCTTTTTTCCCCCATATATTGGATATTGATTTTGCCACGTCAGAGTTAAAGCCTTTAAGAGACCAGCCTTCAGTACTGATTGTCATCAGGTTATTCAGTACCCGCTGTGTCAACCTATTCCATAAAACACTCTTGATTCTGTTTATTGAAGAGAGTGACCTTTCAGTCTAAGAAAAGAGAACATAAAAGCTTGTAAAATTGTTCGAGAAATGTATAAATGAGATTACTGTTTATTTATATCTTTTCAAGTGAAACAAGAAGTTAGAAACTACTCTATTTATTACTTGGAGAGACAGAAAAGAAAAATGAAAAGTTAATATGGCAGCTCCCACTTAAGGTGTACTGGTCAAACAATAATTATTTTGCTCAGAGTAAACTATGTACATCTCCGTTTGCATTTTGACTCGACTTATGAGTATATGGAGTATATCATTGTAGACAAAACCAGATTCAAAGGTTGTGCACTGGCAGTTGGGCAAGCCAGGTACTTAACACTTAAATGAGTAATTATCCTGGATTATCTTAATCAAATGCCCAAGATGTCAGAACAGGTTTCATTTGAATAATAGGTATTTGAATTAAGTGACAGGATGATTCTTTAACAGATTCATTATTATAAGTATAGTGGGAAACATTAAAGCATAGTGGCACAAGCACAGCATAGCGGCAGGTTTTAAAGCATTGGGGGTTGAAATGATTACATAGTGGGACCTCTTCGATAAAATGCCCTGGAGAGAACATTGATTGATCAATTTCATCTTGTTCCTTTTTAGCTCCACTGGTCCAAAACCAGAAGAGTGTATGTGATGGCCTGTTGTCAGATGCTTCTTCAAATGTTATCGCTACTGCTTGTCTTCTACTGGAATTATTGCCATGAAATTTTATACACACATTCATCCTAATGTCTAGTTCAGATATGGGTAACTTTCTCCAGGGCACAGGCTGGATTTGTGATGTAAATTAACTTTATAAAACCAGGTCCCAGGCTGGATCTAGTCCACTGGCCATTTTTTGCCCACCCTGGTGCGAAAACGAAGATGGTTCCCTGCAGACACACAATCTTATTATTGCTACATCACTTGAATGGATGGTAATAGTGACATGGGGTTTGCACTGAATTACTTTTTATAAGGTATACAGTTGGTCCTAAATGTAAATGCTGCTGATATAACAACCAGCATTGCTACCATTCATATTGAAAATTTGTTGCTACTTGGATAAATGTATATGGGGTTTTCACTAAAACACTTTTATGTAGTTAAAAGACATATTAAGCATAGTTGGTCTTGAATGAAAATGGTAGCAATCGGACCTTGAACATCTTGAAAATCTTTTAGCACTACTACTAAATTGATGGTAATATAATTGTGACACCTTCACTGTAAGAATTATTATAATGTCTAGTTGATCAATAGTGAAAATGGTGCCAATTAGATCTCAAAATGGCAGCATTGATGGTTATCATTAAATCTTGTTATCACTAATCTTTATAAAGTTATGGTCATATCGACATGAGCTGATCCTTAATGAAAAGAATGCCACTATGACCTTCCAAGAGAATTGTAACAACTTTTTCTTAAATCTTGTATGAGTTAAGTATTTACATTTATTTGGAATGTTTCTCTTCCTTTAGATTAAAACAAAATTACCTTTCTGTTTTTATAATTTAACTTTTAATCAGCACTGTTTAGTCAGGATTGTGCTGATATGCCATTAAATCCTACACAGGTGACACTCCATTTATGCTATAGATGTATTCCTGAGGTTAAAGAATAAACCAAAATGGCAGAAATCAAAAGTATTGTAAATGGATGTACGAGAGCTGCTCACAAGTCACAGCACATGGTACCAGTGATGGCATAACAACAAACACAGTGGCACAAATTAAATGTTATTTCTTCATTATAAGTGGCATTAAATTAAAAATGCATAAATTAAGCATCGCTGGCTTTATGTATACATGCTTCTTCTGAGCACATGGTTGTACCAACAAGTCAGGGTGTTTTTGTACATCATAAAAACAACTCATATCTTGCAATATGTACTTGTTCCTGTATTAAAATAATGTTGATTCAGCTTCAGAGTAATCTAAAAAATCTGTATATGGCTTCCCATCTGAAACAAATGGTTATATTGACATGGGCTTTTCGTTCAAGCACTACAGCAGTATGTAGCTGGTTCTGTTTTAGAAATTGTGCTCTTCTGACCGACAGCATGGTATCGTAGTTGTGTTCTTGGAGGTCTTTTTATCACTACTCAACTTTGAGTGGTGGCGCTGACATGGGGTTTCACTAAAATACTTCTTACAGGAATTATTTAGTTCTGAATGAAAATGTTGCACATCTGACCAACATTTTGGCACTTTTGTAAAAGAGTATGGAAATCAGACCTAATTGACGTTGGGTCAAGTCACATATAACTGCTTGCTTTTTAGAACTTGATTACAAATAGTGACTTGTACATATACAGGTGAATTTTGACCAGACATTTAATTTAGTTGCATTCATCAAATTGATAGTCAGTACTCAACCATTGGTTTTAAGATCAAATGTCTTGGCTTCATTTTATTTAGTTACTGGGCTGTGAGCATCACTCACATCAAGGGACCATTGTTAATAAATATTTTTAAACATTTTTCTTAAAATTTCAGACATTTGAGAATATCAAAAGGCTACAGTTGGAGAAATACCACAAGGCAGAGGGAGCTGAGAAGGCAAAAATAGAGTTAAATCCCAGAAAAATCTTTTATGATGCAATAGAAAACTGTAAACCTGTTCTAAAATTAATGCAAGTTGTGAAGGGAGGAGTTGCATATCAGGTCAGTGAAGTAAAAGAAGGTGCATTTCATATAATTTTTTTGGGTATTATCTGAACTTTTACCATCTTTTTATTAACTTGATTGATTGGAAGAGTGCTGACTAATGTTTATTGTATACAGGCATGGACATATTGGAATTATTTGTCTTTAAGTACATCATTTTGTCTGACACATAATTTCATTCGAACAAATGTTGATTGTATATGGCTGGATCAAGCACGTCTCAATCTTCAGTACAGATAAGCAATAACTTGTATTATTGTAAATGAGCATTAAAGGTACATGGAGATAAGTTTTGGAATTCCAACTTAAATATTCAACTTTGCCAATATTTGTCTGCAGAAAGGTACATTGTTTAACGTAAAAGTTTGTAACAGAAGTATCATGACAACATAATAGCATTTCAGAAGTGTGTGTGAGACAAGAATAAATGAAAATAGTATCCATAAAACTTGAACGAAGATAATACTGTAAGTCTTTGTACACTCCAAGATTTCTTGTAACTGATAGAAAGTTCATTTTGGTAATTCAGGGTTCATACTGACCAAGTACAATTTTTGGAGACCAGTCATTTGATCAAGTGTTTCAGTAATTTTTATTCTAAGATTTTTCACCCACTGTAACACAATAATGCAGCAGAAAATAAGGCCGCTCAACAGCATCACAAATTAAAATCAAGTGATCATTGTACCCTGTTTTGGAATTTTGTTACTTGTGGATGCATATGAAAATGAAAATACAATTTCAGTAAAACTGTAAAAATTGATGTTGCATGAAGCAAATTGCTGCAGTCACAGTATTATGGGATTATGGTAAGACATGGCAATAGTTTTGTGTCCCCATAATTTTGGAAAGCAGGGAACACAATTTGCCCTGCCCTTGTGATCTTATGTTGCAACACTGCAGTTACCCACAGTCATGTTCAGTGGTATGAGGATACTCGTAATGCATACAAACACTTAAGTTAACAAAAATTAAGGTGCTGGCTTGACATGCAGGCTATAGCCAGATTCATTTTTAAAACTCTTTCTTTTTGTTGCATTTTCTTAAATTTTCCAGGTTCCTGTGCCTTGCAGGGAAAAAGAACAACTATTCCAGTCAATACAATTTATAATCACAAGTTGTAAAGACCGAGAGAGAAACAAAATTCCCATGTGCGATAAACTAGCATACGAGCTGTTAGGTGCAGCTAATCATGAGGTATGTAAAACTAGGCAGCAGAGTTTTGCTACTATGAAAAATGAAACAAGAGAAGTTATCTTAGAAACAAAAGTTACATTGAACATGGAAACTTCTTCAGCTAATTAAAGTTGAAATGTAGGAACATAATAGTGGATTCTAAAGTAAAAGATTGAGTTATGTGCCAAAATATAATGTTTTACACACACTGACACTTCATTCCTTCTGGGTTTTAAGAAAATTTTCATGTGCTGATTTATACTGACAAGATTGCATAATTCATCATTTTATATTATTATTTGGTACAGTTAAGGCCCATGATTAAGCAAAATCTCTTTTTTCTTCTTTAAATTAAGCCTTTCATCCAATTTCAATTCAAGCTTCAGAGTGAACTTACTAGAGCTGGGTATCTCCATGTTGTATCATGATACTTTTGTTACAAAAATATATATCATGATAGTAAATGAACTGTAAAATATAAGAGTCCATATTTGCAGCACAAACCACATGCATCATTGCCATACTTTATTATAGAAGATGCTGAATTTCTACAAAAAAATCAAACATATTTTTGATTTATTTCTGTCATGCTTTTGCATCTTCACTAAATATTCTTCATATACACTAAAATGATTTTAAAAACACTTACCATACATTTATAGGGGATGCTAAATTAATCATAAGTCGGAGTGGTGGTTGGTGGTGAGCATACAGATACAAACAATACTTGGGTGAAGAAAAAAACTTCACCAGAATGAATCAAAACGCACATACTGAAAAATATTGTCATAAATTAAAACTTACATAAATGTTGTCTTGTGATACTGTGATAGACTAAATATGTTGGATTTACAAAGAATGTGTGTACAAGTTACATAGGTTGATATAGTAGATATAAGTAGACAGTTATTATCTATGGCTAAGTTTAAGTGGCCTTATTTACTTTTTGAATGGGATAAAAGGATGACAAGAAAATGTTCATTTTCAAACAGTTTACATATTTCAGTTCATGTTTCATTCTTTGATGACCGGTATTTATTTGATGTCTTTTTTTTTTTTATATGATATCAACCTGGAAAATATGTGATTATTTGATGCATCACTGGAAAAAAAGTATTTGCAAAGAAAAGTATACCAGATAGTGGGCATTTTCCACTAGAGGTCACAAAAAATACATTTAGCCAAATTTGGGTTTCAAAGAGTCATACCTAATTAGGGTTTCTAAGAGTCATACCTGTAGGTTATACCAAAAGGCACTGCAGACACTAGCCAAATTTTGGCTAAGCATACATGTACATTGTGGAAAGAGACAGGTGGATGGCCAAATTTTGGCTAATCATACACTTGTGTTCAGTTAGGTTTCTAACAGCCATACAAGAGGGTTGTGCTAAAAGGCATTACAGGCACTAGCCAAAATTTGGCTTACTTAAAGTCCCCCTCTAGCAGACAGGAAAACTATTCTGTAGTTATATATAGGGATTTGACCAAACATTGGTCAAAAGGTCTACAAGATTCTCATTAGGTGTATTTATTAAAATTGGGCCAAGAGATTTTAACCCACAGCAGAGGCCTGATTTGATTAAATGGAAATACTCAAGTGAAATCGGAAGTTGTTCTCAAATGACCTATTTTTGTGAGTTCACTTTGAGACTGATTAATGCAAAATGTGTTCATCAATAGTCCATGATACATTTCCACCACAAGGTATGCTAATTAATACTTGGGTGAAGAAAAATTTTTTACCAGAATTAATCATTATGCACATACTGAAAATAGTCACAGATAGTGGGCATTTTCCATGGACATATTGTTTAGCAAACCTGCCCCAAGACAGGGACTCCCAATTTTGGCCAAGTATATTTTAGTGACTGCAGATCCAGAGGTAACAAAAATCATGAAGTGACCTATTTTTGTGAGTTCACTTTGAGACTGATTAATGCAAATTATTTGTTCACCAATAGTCCGTGATACATTTCAGCCGCAAGGTATGCTAATTAACTGGTGGATGGTGGAGCATTCTTTTTTTGAAGAGCCCAGTTTGAACCTTAAATTCTATAGCTACTAGCATATTTATAAGCAGCTAAAATTCATGTAAGCAGTGAAGTAAATCTTTTAGGATGAAAACATGTCATATACTGCTTTTTTCTTCGAAGCCAATAATGAGAGCTGATAGTAGTTATATCAAATCTTTCCATTGATAGTAATACATGCAACAACAGTTGAAAATGTCTTTTAATGACAATAATACCTATTTCCCAAATAGTGTTTTAAATGTTAATATAAATTTTCAGTGACAGTTAACAAAATAGTAATGCTACAGTAGAAAAATATGTGAGGAATGTAATTCAGCACCTATTTACAAAAGAACTAATAAGGATAATCGAGAAAAATAATTTCAAACAATATGTGTTATTATTTTCAATATCTCTTCAACATTATTAGTAATAAGATACTGTTGTAAAATAGAAATGAAAAAGAAAGAAAAGAAGTCTCGGCTGTATATTTTTTTACTGATAAGCATTTCAAGAAAAAAGTCAGTTTTAAAGGCAAAAATAGTTCTGTCTTCAGTAGACTGGGGTTGTAAATGATACCAGGTGCTACACTTTTTGTCTGATACTATCTAGATTATTTTGACTAAACATTTGTAGTTGTAATATCTTTTCTTATAAATATCTTTTTAACAAAATTTCATATACTGTACTTTGAGTACTGTATGTACTCACAAGTACAGTCAATTTGCAAACAACAAAGGTCCTAATCTGCCATAGCATAATGTGTTCTGCAGACCAGGATATATGTTGTTTGTTCTACTAATCACTCCTACCAAATTGCATAATGCGCTGGCAGATCTGGATCTGTGTAGTTTGCAGTTAGACTCGAATTATAAGCAAGTACTTACGGTAATTTTTTTTAAACGTCCATGTATTTTCTATTTGGCATTCAAAATTATTGTGTTAATTTTGTCCACAACCTCAAAATAAATAATAAACTTAATTCTTCATTTATTTGCTTCACATATTCATGCTGTATCCCCCCAAAATGAATGTACATGACTTTCTTCATTCACATTTGCATAAATTACAAATGGACATATTAGCTAGCTTGCATTTAAAAGAAATTTATTCATTATTAGTATTGTTCTATTGCTTGGTGGAGCTATGGTCCTTATGCAGATTAAATCTTTTTCTTATTTGGTTTGTCAGATTATTTTTTCAGCTGTATGTTAAAAAGAGCCGAGATGAATTTTATCATTGGTCTTGTATGTAGTCATTTGGTACAGTTCACTGCTTGATTACCCCAAAATGTAGGTTTTGTCAGTACATGAAGCTGGTACATGGCACCATCAAAGCCAGAAATCAACTGTTTTGCTGTATAATAAAGTACCATTGTTTTCTTTCACAGGGACGAGCAGTTCGGAAAAAGCAGGAGTTACACAGGGCCTGTGAAGCAAACAAAGCTTATGCACATTATAGATGGTGATAACAAACTGTTAAGTACATTATCTGATGTAAACTTGTGTGAATATGTTTGAAATTGGACATGAACATCAAATCAATTTTTTGCAATTTTCTTTAGTAATGAGGCATTTGATGTTAAGTGCTAAGCCTGTTTTAGTGTCCTTAAACATTGATGAGAGTTTGTAAGGTGACATCCAATGATGAGAGTTTGTAAGGTGACATCCAAAGATAAAATATGTTCTATGGGGAGACCTTTGCATTTATATTTGCATCCATTGTTTTAAAAGAGCTGGAAACCTTCCGAGTCCCCCCAAAACTGTTTTCAAAAATTTAAATCTTTTAGTGATTTCTGACACATATAGTAATAGGGAATATGGTGGGGGAAAGAAATCAGTGATGTTGTTGGGATTTTCTTTATTTGATCTTTTTTTAGAAACTCTCTGTTTGTATACAGTATCCGACATTATATTCACACATGCTTTTTAGTAAGTCAGATTCTGCTGTTAGATCAAAACTTGCATTAAATTGATGCATGTAGCTTCTGAAATAAACTTGATACCAAGTCTCACCAAAGGCAGTGAAAATATGAAATATGGGTGACAATTACCTACCTATATTTTTGATCTAGGTGTTTTGCTCCTCAAGCTGTACCTCACCAATTTTAATGATTCCAGGTATTACAGTATGCATACAGTGGGTCAAAAATATGAGCTGAACACAAAAACTTAACCAAGAATGTACAAATAATGTACATGTACAAAGTTAGTAGGAGCAGGAAGAAAGGATGTTTGAGATGCATTGAGGCTGTACATATTTGCTCGTATACATGTGGATGCTTATGCTAGGAGTAGTACAGTAACTCTTCTCTATTTTGTAAAGGCTAGCGAATAAAGTAAATTTTAAGGAATCCCATTATGATGAAAAGAGTGTGGCATTGTATTCATATGCAGGTAGTGTAAAGTTTTTATTTCTTGTGGTTGATGAATTTTTTTTGTGTGATTTAATGGTCTCTAAATAAGATCAAGAAAATGTATCCTCACTACATCTACAGTTTGCCAAAATGTAAGTCACCAAAACATAAACAATGTCTCTGAAAAGTACTGGCTGTATGGTACATGGACAGGCAGGCTGAACAACATCAATAAAAAATATATTCAAAACCTTGTGACTTTTGCATGCAATTTATTTATGCAAATAGTTTTGTTTTTGCTGCTGTGAATCCCTGTTCAATTGCTGAAACATTCTAGGATTAGTGATCAACATCTTTCCCTCCAAGCCCATAGAGATAGTATCCATTCTCTTTTACCAGATGTAGTTTGTGTTACTAATAGCAACATGCTGTATCATTTTAATAAAAATTAGGAACAAATTATCAAATTAAAGACCTTCAATGTTAATTTTTTTCAAGGGAGGCAACTCAATTTGAGGTCAATAATGAGAGCTGATAGTAGTTATATCAAATCTTTCCATTGATAGTAATACATGCAACAACAGTTGAAAATGTCTTTTAATGACAATAATACCTATTTCCCAAATAGTGTTTTAAATGTTAATATAAATTTTCAGTGACAGTTAACAAATTTTTTTTTTTTTAAACTATAAAGATTATTTAGATCACTTTGTCTGGGATAGTAAACAGAACCATGAATATCTCTAAAAATTGTGTTCTTTCATCTAGTCTTCTGTAAATTGTCATTACTTTAACCTTCCAGGTCAAAATTATTCTCAACTTTGATTTTTTGTTTTCACTATCGTGTTTTCTTTGAGGACTAGTGAACTATCCTGGTTTATTTTTACCCCTCTCTTTCATTCTTCCCCTTATCCATGATGAAACAGTAACCAAAAAAATTGGTTATTTCATGCAAATTATTTTAACAAGAGTACCACGAATGACATATTATACAATTGCAATGTGTTTAATAGTGCTGAATATAGAAAGTTTTGTGCAGAAACCAATCATCATCTTCTTTTAGTTACAATGACCTCGACCTCATACCATTTTAGCCCCCAAATCAATAGGCTTCTACCTTGCCCAAAGTGAAAGCCACCACAAAGTTGGATTGAGCTTTGATATGTAAAGTAAATGTGTAAAAATGTTCCTTCTTTGAGTCACAGTGACCTTAGACTTTGGCCCCCAAATTGATAAGATTCTTTATTCCAAGTGTAAGCCATCCACAAAGTTTACTCAAGAATACGTTTTTAAAAACTAATGTTTGTGTGAAAACTATTTTTATTCTTTCAGTCACAACAGTCTTCACATCTGACCTTTTGCCATGAAATCAAAAAGGTTCTTCCTTATCCTGAGTGCATGCTATCCACGAAGTTTGGTAACCATAGATGACAGACAACTGAGTTATTACATAGAAACTATTTTTCTTCTTTCAGTCAGTAACCTTGACCTTGGACCTCAAAATTGATAGGATTCTTTCTGACCCAAAGTACAAGCCCTCCAAAAGATTTGTAACTGTATGTGGTGGACAACTCAAGTTACTGTGCAGGAAGTCAGTTTTTATTTGATGAATGGACAGACACAACATGATAATAACTTATGGCAGGCATATAAAAACGAGAGGACTTGGACTGTATTACATGTTAATAACATCACTGTTTCACTAAACCTAATACATGTTATAATGCTTCACTATGAACTTTGACCTTATGATTATGACTGAACCAAATATCATATTGCACTCATCATTTTCTATCTTCTTACGATGAAAGACTAATGGTACAAAGCAAAAGGAATGCATACACAACCAGCACAAAATTAGGGTACTGTATATACTTGTTCATAAGTTGGGTCAACTACAAACAACATCAATCCTGATCTGCAATAACCTAATATGTCAGAATATTAGGTTCTTTATTAATTAATATTAATTAACTGATTACTCCTAACAAACTTCAAAGACTTAGATCTTCTGGCATATTATATTCAACAGGAAAAAGATTCTGACTGACAAATATATACATTTGTATTGATAAAGTTGTATAAAATACACCCCCCCCCCAATAAAAACAACAAAGTTGTTGTGCATAACAGCTTATCCTCACTTCTTAAACTACAATATGTACAAGGAGAATTTCCATCAAAATAAATTCACAAGTGATTTTAATGTTAGTTTCAATTTACAAAAAAAGACAAAAATAAAATTGGCATCTTAGCACAATTTGTCAGACACTGGATGCTTTTTGTCAAAGTTGACAAATTTCTATTGAGTAGCTTTGAGATAAAATTGTTTAAATTTTTATGTGACGGCAGATCAACATTACAAACTTGAAATCCCTTTACATGGGTCTGCTTTCAATCAAATTTTGTCAAATTCTGTTAAGTGATTTTTGAAAAGAACAGTTTTTATAATTTTAGTTAACAGTGACCAGTTTTGAAGGTGGTTAGGCATAGGCATAATCTGAATAAAAATGAAAGACCTTCATGCTTTTGCTTAAAATTGGTGAAGTTCTGTTGAGCACTTGTTGAAAAGTTGTTCAATGTTTTTCTAGGTTTTAGTAAAAGTGGCCATTGTTGATGATGGATTGGCATAATCTGTAGAAATCAGAAAGCCCTTAACGCTAGGATGACTTCTGTCAAATTCTGTTGATGATGGATTGGCATAATCTGTAGAAATCAGAAAGCCCTTAATGCTAGGATGACTTCTGTCAAATTCTGTTAAGAATGTTGCTGAAAAGAAGTTATTTTAAGGTTTTTTTTTTTCTAATTTCAGTAACAAAAGAATATTAATACTCTTGAAGCTCTTCATGCCATGATGCTTTATTTCAAATATGATTAGATTCTATCAAGTGGACTTTGTGTAGAACCTTTTTTCTTTTTTTAAGGCTTTTCTAATTTTAGCTGTACCGGTCAAAGACCAGGATAACTTCTAGGATGGTCTACTGTGTGTCATTGTCTGGCCATTAACACAAGTTTATTATGATTACTTTTAAACTACTTGGAGAACTGCTATGAAATTTTACACACATATTTACCTATAGTCTAGCTGATCCTAAATGAAAATGGCATTACTCGGACATCCAGTATGGCTGCCACAGTCACACTCATGACAATCTTGTTACTGCTAATCCTTCTGAATTTGTGGTCATCTCTGCATGGGGTTTTCACTAAAAGACTTTTTATGGTGTCTAGTTGGTCCTAGATGGAAATGGCACCAATATGATGTCCAGGTGGCCATCATTGCATCCCTATTTAAAATCTTTTCATTACTCAAAAAAACCAGAAAGTCATATCAATAGAGTTTTCACCAGAAGAATTCTTAAGCTGTTTTCTTGGTTTTAAACTAAAACATGTCAATCCGATGTCCGATATGGTTACCATAGTGGCCACCTTGAAAGTCTTGTTATCATTACTATCAAATGGAAATTCATTTTGACAGAATTTTCACGACAAAAATTTTAAGGTATCAAGTTGGTCCTAAATGAAAATGATGCAAACTGATCATCAGTATGGCCACCATGGTGGTCATCTTGAAAATATTATCTCTACTCCTTCCAAACAGATGGCAATATCAACATGGGGTTTTCACCAATAAACGTTTTATGATATCTAGCTAGCTCTTCCTAAAAACTGTGCCAATGGTACATCCAATATAGCTGCCACAATGACTGCACTGAAAATCTTCTTGTTACTACGCCCCCTGAATAGATGGTTATATTCACATGGGTTTCTCACTAAATGATGATGTCTACCTGTCCTAAATGGTGCCAATCTGATGTCTAATATGGCCACCATAGCAGCTAATTTGTACATTTTGTTAGCGCTACAGAATACAATACTTTAACACTCGGCAGTTAAAAGGAAGAAAAGGTAATATTTTGCATTCCTGTAAATTCTTTTTTTTTATGAGTAAAAATCATGGGCAATTTGGTCAATATGAGAAGAAGTTATAAATGACAACTGCGAATGGACGATGGATAATGGACGAAGAACCATACCATAATCTCATTTTTTCCATAAGAGAAAGTGAGCTAAAACTTGCAGACACTAAGAATACTTTTTTTTATATACAGAATAAAAGCTGTAATAAGTTCTGCAAATTTAGTGAGACAACTGAATTTGCTCAAGTACTATTCATATCAATAGAAACCCAGTTATACAATATTATTGCAATCGCAATCAATATAATTTTATTTTAGGAATATGCTAAGTTTACTGAATTTGCAAATGCTTCATGACCCTAAAATATTAACAAGAAAAGTACATGGAGAATGCTGATTTAGGATCTGGAGATGCATGTTGGTGCTTCTGATGGCATGTACAGTGCTTTACTGTAGTTTAATGTGATCAAAAATTTTGTTTTTTAAGAATGGTATTCTTTGAGGAGGCTATATTTGGTGCATATTTGATTTGTTTTTAAATGACACCTTTTGGCAAATTATTGTGGGACATACCTCACCTTAGTTCCTAATACCCGAAAACCCTAAACACAAAACTTGTCACAGTTGTTACAGAAGGATGATGGACAAGACAACATTATATGACTTGCCAACATCATTGTGGGGCATACAATTCTACTACCAGTAATATTGTTCAGCCATTGAAAATTGTGTGTACTAAATGGTGTTCTGATGTTGATGTATTGGTGAATACTAAATGTATTTTGATGTTAATGTATTTGCCTGCTGGACCTTACATTTTAATTCTTGCATGGTCTGGCGATTTTGCCTAGTTTGATGCACACAATTTTTTAACATCTGAAATATTCAAACATCAAAACTGCATGTCTTGAGTAAAAGATTATTCATGTTCTAACAACTCCTGTTTCTAGAAATTTGATATATATGTACTGATAAACCAACAATTTAAGAATATTGATAATACACAGTTGTGTGCAAACATCTGCTGGAATACTTAGGAAAGACATCTGGCTCAGTCTCTTTCCTTGTATTCCAGCAAACCTTTGTACATGCTTCCATGTATCATTCCCTACACCATGCAAACTCCTGTATACAACTAATGAACAATAATACAAACTTAAACGTATCCCTCCTGCATTCCTATAGTGTGTAGAAGGATTCAACTGGAGTATCACAACTCATAATGGGTATCAAGTATCTATCATTACTTATCAGTGGACTTAGTTATGGGTCCAAGTTGATTAAAATCAGTTCTTCACTGTTATACATGAAGATCTGACAGCAACCGCTTAGGGGTCATGTTCTGGTAACATGTTATTACCATGATCACTGATTTTATCAACAAATCAGATGAAGTCTTATATCTTTGTGCTTGGACACTGAGCAGTGTAGATGAAAAACATGAATGCGTACTGAACGATTTGATTCACTTTAAGATTTTTGAAAGCTGCATTTCCATTGGCTAATTCAAAGGTCATCAGAAAAATACCCTTAAGCGGTCATCGTCAGATCTTCACGTAGGACAGCAGAGATCTGATTTTAATCTGATTGCTATAGGTCATCATAAACATCAAATATTTATCTTTCCTAATCAAGACATTGAGTGCATGGGTGGAGTTGGCTATAGGTCATTATGGACATGAAGCATATATCATTACTTGTCATGACATTTGGAATGTATCAGTGGAGTTAGCTATAATAGACATAATGACTCTATTGTTACTCAAGGCATTAGAGTGTATGAGTGGAAAAGCTATAAGTAATAATGGACATAAAACATATATCCTTGCTCATTCAGACATCTGGAGTGTATTGGAATAAAACATCCATCTGAACTCAAGACATTTAGAGTGCATCTCCGGAGTGGGCATGGGTTGACACAGGTCTGATGACACTTGACAGCTGCTGTCAAAACATGAATGTTTCCAATATAATAGTGTAGAAAAAGTGTGGACATCTTTTCAGCATGTGTAGCAAATGCCAAATTCACTTTCCTTATGCAAGTGAACATGTGAACGTTGTTCTCATATTGAGTCGTGCAGATGTTGCAAGAACAAGACAGTATTATTTCAATGTGTATGCGTCTATATACATCTGTGAGAATAAATTTTGTGAATGGAGATGAAAAATCTTGCTTTAAGTAAAATAATGTTTTCTGCCCAAGCTACCTGTTGACAAAAACATTTGACTTCCCCATGTTTGTAAACATTGGCTCATGTGATCTGTGATGCCTCTACTAAAATCCATCTTATGGCAAAGGCCTTGACCTTTGACACTGTAGTACAGTGGTTCCCAAACTTTTCAGGCCACCACCACTCAATCATTGTTCAGCATTAGCCCCACCCACCCCCCACCCCACAGTAATCCCACATCCCACTTTGGGAACCACTGCTGTAGTTCATCATGTTTATGAATCTCCATCTCACCCAATGAACTTGAGCTGGATGACAAAAATCCTGTCACAATCTGAAGAAGACCACTGAAGAAAACTTCAGCCAAATAAAACTGGAACTAGTCCAGCTGACAGACCACTGTGGACTGATAAAAATCAGGCACTCCAGTGTTTGATCCCCATTTCTGATATC
>JAECUM010001261.1:0-26070 GCA_016617855.1 Megalonaias nervosa
TACAGACCTTTATATGAGCATCCTGTCGTAACCATACGTCCCTGTATACAGACCTTTATATGAGCATCCTGTCGTAACCATACGTCCCTGTATACAGACCTTTATATGAGCATCCTGTCGTAACCATACGTCCCTGTATACAGACCTTTATATGAGCATCCTGTCGTAACCATACGTCCCTGTATACAGACCTTTATATGAGCATCCTGTCGTAACCATACGTCCCTGTATACAGACCTTTATATGAGCATCCTGTCGTAACCATACGTCCCTGTATACAGACCTTTATATGAGCATCCTGTCGTAACCATACGTCCCTGTATACAGACGTTTCGAAATATGGAGACAGAATTGGAGCTACCATTGCAACACCGCAAGGAACCATTTCGAGCCGGTTACGGGATAAAGACTAAAATTTTACTGAGAAATTACAGTCATACTCAAATCTTTGAAGTACGTTAAAACCTCATTAGAATATCCTTTCGGATTCCTTTTCCACTTTTAACGCCCTGCAGAATATTAAATCTGACAATCCGCTGATATCCCATACACTACAGAAAAAAACTCCCAAAAACCAAATTATCTTATCATAGAATCTGCAAAAAGTATCCGGTACTGTTGGCTGTCTAGCCACAATGGTATAAATGGTAAAGGAAAGGGCAAAAAGCAGTCGAAGCTGTCATGCAGTCACCCGTTTCTGAGCGGTAGATTCCATATACTGACTTGAAATATTATATTAATTAGCATTTCGTTACATGTGGCAAAATATGTGGAATGAAAAATCCACATGAAGCACGCTCTTATAGAGTGGCATCCTTGGTATGGAACAAATCGTCGAGATGAGGCGGTAGCGTGTCGGACACACATACCTGACTCATGTGTATCCGTGTTGATCAAATAAATATACCCAGGCCCGGCCCTAGGATGTGCGGGGTCCAAGGCAGCAAGCGATGAGCGCGGGAACCCAAGCAAAAAAATTACATTTCGGAGAAGCGCGGGGCCCAAGGCAGTTGCCTCGTTCGCCTTGCCCTAGGGCCGGGCCTGAATATGCCTGTTAAGTTTGTATTTTTTGTTTTCGAAGAGGCTATTCGAGATGATACAATCAATGTGACAGTAATGAAAGTTGATGAAAGTAATAATCTTAGATGTCGGTGAGATGCTTTTAAACATTCTATGACTTACGCCATCAGACCCAGTGACTTTGTTGACCAAATGGAATTAATAATATCTTTAATTTCTTTTTCAGTAATAGTAATTTCGTTTGGAGTATCAAAGCATCTATTCTGAAAAGTGGGGAGACTTACATTACTAACATTTATCGTTGAAACTGAAGTAAAATAATCATTTAATAACTTAGTCTTTTCTTTTTCATCATAGAAGCAAGCCGAAGCATTATTTCTTGCATCTAGAAGTGGTGTAAGAGAATTTGAAGGATTTAAAAGGGATTTATTAATTTTCCAAAATGTTTAAAGAACATTTTTTGGAGTCTGAAATATGTGCACCAATATTTACCATATATTGCAATTTAGCATACTTTTTTCATGTTGTTTACATTATTCCTGATTTGTTTGAATTTATTCCAGTCGATTGGCCTATAACAATTGATGGCATTTATCTTAATTTGCAATCAAACCACGGTTTATCAATTGGGCGAATTGTTACAGTTTTACAAGGAATACATAAAGCTGAGAATTATAACAGTTTGCTTGTGAATATATTAGTTACCATATCAATATCCTTTGGTTTTTGCAACAGATCTGTAGTATATGCGAAATACTACTTTACCTCAGGTTGTATCATATGTTATGTATATTTAATTTAATTGTTTTTTGATTAGTTTTAAATTTTTTAATTCCATTACATGTTATTGTAACGTAACTTTGTTTACTGGATTTGACATTGTCCAAAAATTCAGTTCAGTTCTGTTTGACCTGACTTTTTTTATTTCATTGATAAGCAACTAATAATAGAAACATCGTATCTTGTTTCTGACCTTGTTTCAGAGTCAGTGACAGTTTTGGTAAACAACTTTTTTAATTCTTTCTCAGAGTAAGAATCATTAAGTTAAGTCAAGGCCATACCTGGAGTACGTGATATGAAACGTGTTTATTGTTTCAAACTTCTAATTTTTCTAGAAAATTGACCCTCATCCGGGAATCTGTTTTGCGTCTTAAACTAGTGTAAAACTGTTGTCTTGATATAGATTGTTCAGTCGGGCTCCAAACAATTGACACGTTAAGTTGTTATTTATGTTGTAACCAGTTTGAGTTGAAATTTTATTTTATTGAATTTCAAGTGATTCTTTTCCCTGGAAATACAGAAGTGCTCCTACAAAATTCTTGGACCAAGACATTTATTGAAATTTGTACGGAATTCAAAACTGGATTAATATTTTCTGTGATTCAACAAAGAACTGTTGACACAACAGCACTTCGCAGGTTACAACAGACATCATCTCCTTCTATTTTGGATTTCATCGAGATTCGAACTCAGATTCATTCAAGACTTGTTAATAATAGGACTTCTATTTTTTAATACTTGGATTATTTTTGGATTTGATTCGTAAAACCTTAAATTCTTTTATCTCAATTTTCATCTGGTATTCTAGGGAATTAAATTATTTGTTAAATTTTACAAAGCTTATTGTCTTCACTCTTTTCTGTTACTTATTTTATGAGCCTACACTCGTAACACATACAATATATACATTTCAAGAGCAAAATAGTGAAAGGAAGGCAACACCTTTTAGCATAATTTGCAAAGGTCTCAGTCAGTCACGATCAACATCCTAGGATGGACTTTTCAAAATATATTTTTATTTTTGAATGTATTACTTTGTTTCACACTGTTTTTCGCTTTAAAATTAAAAAAATGCAACGACGGATATCGAATTTACACGTACACATCGGATGTCTAAATTGATTTGACTAGGTAGTTTTGAGTTAAAAGTTTTTCATGTTATAAAAATGGATCTTTTAATTATTATATTATTATTTTTATTATTTTTATTATTATTATTATTATTATTATTTATAGTTTTTACAACCGATAGAATGGGAAGTTCAGAATCTTAACACACACGAATAGAGTAACCAACTGGATCTTTATTACAAAGTGAATGTTCTTAAATGTGTGGAATGCTGATCAGCGAACCACTGGACTTAACACTCTCACTTTATGGTCAGTTAAATAAACAACTCAGTATCGCTGCATACATGTATTCCAAGTTGTCAAAATAATTGTTTCTGTTTGTCGTTTTGAAGTCATGAACACATTTCTCCGCTGTAATAAAAGTCTTGGATTTCCTTTTCAGAAGTAGGTACGAAATGGTTAAAGAAGATTCAACAATAAGAATCCTACAAAATAATATGTCTGACGACGAATATTTCCGAAACGGATCTGTGAATATAACTGCCAGATTAGAAGAAATAAATGCTGCTGAAGTTCAAGTATTATTGCCAGTTCTTGTGATATACGTAGTCATCATGACAATTGGGATCATTGGGAATATCTTCGTCCTCATCATTTACAAGCACAAATTCAAGCGGTCTTCAGCGCGTGTTTTTATCTTATCTCTTGCGGCAATGGATCTCCTGGCCTGTATGTTTGGAATTCCGTATCATGTACTAGATTTAATCAATCCATACACATACACAAACTATTGGGCTTGTAAATGTCTCAGTTTTATTATGACATTCTTCACGCTTGGCTCTGTATTCATATTGACTGTCGTTGGCGTAGATAGATTTTTCAAAATTTGCCGACCGCTGAAAAAACAAGTATCAGACTTTGGAACCAGAAAGGCTTGTACAATCGCAATATTATCGTCGCTACTTGTTTCATGGCCAAACGCACTTATCTACGGACACAGTTCAGTACCTTTTGAAAAGGATCATTTAGAGGGTGTGGAATGCTTCATTGACGACGATTACAAAGATTCGGAGCTGCCCATTATCTTTATTGGATTCAATTTCTTTGTGTTTATCTCAACTATTGTCGTTTTGATTGTTCTCTACTCCCTGATATGCCACGTCATATATGCCCGAGAGAAGAGTCAAACAGAAATTTGTAGAAGTATTCCGAAGTCTGGGCTAGCATCTTGCGAGGAGACTCCCTATGGTTCAAGCGTTCTGACTATAGCTGATTCGGTGCACAATATCAATCGAGATGAAATCCACCAGGATCAAGGAATCCCATTATTGGTTCTGAAAGACGTTGAGTCACAAGTTGATAGAAGTGGAGAAGTCGCACTATCTGAAACATCATTTCAGGGAGGAAAGAGCGAGAGTGTTGAGTATTTGGGGAACATTGGTGACATTTCAAAGCGTGCTAACACCACAGGAGCGCTTGGTGTCACTAAAGCTGAGTTGCTGAAAAGCCATCCCTTAATTGTAAGATCAGCCACCGCATGTGGGAGTACGAATAGTATTACCCCATCAGGAACTTTAGCGGCTGAAAGAAGACGTCAGAGCGCACCAAGCACACAGAAAGAGAGGAGTTTTGTGAAGTCGTTGAAAAAATTGACGTCTCATACGAGTACAATTTTATCAACAGAGAAACACACACGCAAAATCACGAAAATGATGTTTACTATTACTCTGGTATTCATTGTAAGCTATCTCCCTCATCTCTGTATAGCAATATTGAACGCGGTCGATACAGATTTTTGGAATGACCTCAGTAGTGGTGAAATTGTAGTTTATGACATGCTTCTCCGTACGTATCTAATTAACAACATGGCCAATCCGATCATCTATGGATTTTGGGACGTTAGATTCCGTAAGGAATGTATACAGTTAATTAAAGCTATTCCCACATGTCGCTTTTTTGGTACAGGTGGCTCTTTATATTCATTGTCTTCAGCTAGACGAGGTCGACGCACATCTACCAAAGAAAAAACAACGGACGGTTGAATAGCTATTTACAACGACAAACAAGATGCGCAATACTGACACCTGATGTATTTCAAAGAAGAACAGGACTTTTTTCTGTACAGAAACTATAAAACACAAACAAACTCATTTTCCTTTGAAAGAAAACTAGTCCAAGATGTTTGTATCTTAAATATTAGATATATAGATAGTTTGAACATGTTTTATAATATTAAGACAGTTTTATCTCAACTTTATATTTCTCTTTCTTTAACATTGTTTTTACCATTGTATGATATATGAGTCATTTTACTTACCAGAGTGTCCAAACAGTAATCATAGACCTGCCTGTAAAGAGAAATCTTGCCATTGTATGATATGTGAGTCATTTTACGTACCATCAGTTTGATTCATTAACCAGATAAAAGATACTCCTGTATTCCTCCTGACATATTACAAAAATTGGCTGAAGAAATTTCGAAGCGAACGTAGGATCTCAGACCAACAGTTCTAACACAAGGTTACCCATCACTTTCAATATATTGACATGCACGTGTACAGGTTTTTTTAGTCTCTTGGAGGATGTCTGCTGCTTACGGCATTTTTATTAGCTTTCCTCGCTTTCTGACACTGTCGCAGATTTACTGTTGTATCAGCCACTGATATGAAGTACTTGCGTATTCTTGATTTCAACATTGCTGGAGACAGTTCTGTTGGGACTTCGCTTCTTAGGTCGTCAAATCCTGGTCCATTCCAAAATGGGTGCATATTTGATTCATTTAAGTAGATACATGTACTTGCTCCTTGACCGCTATAAACAATTATCTAGCAATCTACGACAGGAGGGTTGTTCTTCATCCTAAAAGATCTATTATTTACGTTTGGCGCTATCAATCCACTTGTAGATCAGTGTTTCTAGAGAAGTTACATCTGCTCATAAATGTGTCAGGCTATCCGGACCACAAATTTAATGGCAACTCATTCCAGATGGAGCTGCCATTTCGGCAGGTAATGCAGGAATCGAAGATCAACTTGTAAGATCAAAACTTTCCTAGACACATATTGTATTATGACCAGCTCCATCTACTTGCATCATGTAAACTTGTCATTTTGTGGAAGTGTTCGTGCATTAATTTGGCGTTAGTGTATAGTGCAGGCATGTAGGCTACAACTTTCTCTAGGACACGGGCCGGATAAGCGATTTTTAAAGCCACACTTTGTGACATAAATAAACCAGGACGAGGGCTGGATACCAGAATTTTAAAGCCACACACTATGTCTTAAATAAAACCAGGTTGCGGGTCTAAGTTTGCATATGCTTGGTATAGTGTCTGTCAGTGTATTCGTTTTAGATGTGATCGTTCGGATTCTCTCTACGGACTTAATCCTCTCAGAAATGAGCATTCCGATTTCTTATACGGAGATGTATTCGTTTTGCAGGATGTGTACCATTCTATATTGTGCTAAGGGTCTCAGTATTCTCTGGAAGTTTTAGAGTTCTTTCGTTGATCATTATATTTGTTTACACTATACGGTGTATTATGCAACAATGGTGTGTCTACCCCGTGTTATATATCACGTTTTGTTTAACATTAGGCAATCATCACTTCTATCGGAATCGGATAATTGAATAATCTACTTACCCCATGCACTACAGAACCTTTCTTGAAGATCTGAAGTGTATATTTCATTCAATCAAATTTATTTGTGGCTACTTAGTTGCACTTTGTTACATTCGTGCGAATTATATCCATCACATAATTGCTTTGTAACTGCTATATAACTGAATACGTTTTTCTTCTCGGCACATCGATTGATGTCGTAAAGTGCAATTAATTTCTTTTTTCAATCACAAATATGCTTGCATATACATGAATGTCGTACCTTAGTTTGATATCGTAATGTGGTATGTTTACAAGGTGTCATCAAAATAATCAAGCTGTAAATAATGCGGATATAGTTTCTTAGCTCATTCACTGCTCTCATCTGGTATGTTTCCTAGTTGGCTTGTGTGTCATTTTTCGTGCTAACAGAAATGAAGGCACTCTCTTTTAATGTCCGTTCCTTGGGGCTCTCAGCTGCCTACTACTTAAGTTGTATCTTCCCATCATGCAGCGTCCTTTGAGCATTTTGTTTCCAATTTACACAACGGATTAATTTCCTAGAAATTTCATGATAACAAATTATAGCGATTCTGCCACAAAACATCGGCAGTTCTGCCATGACAGTTGTCATTCAGTTATAGTGGAGATTCAGCCTGATAGACAGGGCCGGTCTCCGTACCATCTTACCTCAACTAACCTCGTGCAGCGGAAAGTGAGACCCAAGGAATGACGAGGAAATATACATGCGTATTGCTTAACATAGTTGTTTAATAAAATATTGTGTACACTACTTCTATATTGTTTCTTCTTATGCTATACTGTTTGTTATGCACCCGTCTGCCAGAATATTTAGCTGTACACGGGTATTGCGTGAAGTAACGATTTACAATATATAGTCTACTTGTTCATCATTCCATATATTTTAGACTGTGCAAATCTATTATACCCGAGTTGGGCAATAAGGTTATGTTCAGTTCCACTTACCGGTATTAACATTTGTGCATATATTTGATGTGTCCGTACCTGGGTTGTCTGCACATGAATCTATAACTTAAGTCTCAACTGGCTATGACACAGTGTTTACGATAACGAGACTTCATCTTGCTTTCAGTACTACTTTGGAAGCTTGTAGTTGAGCATTTGTAAATATTGCTTGAAAAGTCACTTTCTTCATCGAAGTATTTTATTCAACCTAAGAGAGAGAGAGAGAGAGAGAGAGAGAGAGAGAGAGAGAGAGAGAGAGAGAGAGAGAAACCTCTCATCTTGACTGGTTAAATTAATTTACATATAAGAGAATTAAAGTTGTGATTTAGTCAGTTGAATAATTTTGTTAAATGAGGAGATCATTAGTTCAACGAAATCAAACAAGTGTGATGGATTCCAAAGAATCAAACTTCGAGTTTTATTGTGTACATGTATACATGTATAACCAAGAATTGCCCTTTCGGCTGATCACAGCTGCAGTAAATCAGTACTGCATTACTGATATTCTAATCTATGGCAGACCATTCACATTACCAAGATAGATGTGAATGTTTATCTATTATTGACTGAAATGGTGGCTCTCTTTAAATATCCAGATTTATATTTATCAACATACTGTAATTAACTTTGAATCCAATGCTAAATGATACAATATGTTAATAATGGCCTTTGCATCAAGACTCATTGGATAACAAAGTGTGAGAGAGAAAATCGTGCTGGCCAATTATCAAAACGATACCCACGAAGACTTCAGAAAAAGAAGTATAGGCAAAAATGATATATTTAAATTGGATTAGAACTGAACTAACATATATGAGAAACAAAGATAGATACAAAAGGAGTGCCTTAATTTTTTCAAATCACTGGATACATTGAATGGCCGTGCACAGTTATTTGTTACTGTTACGATTCTTAAAACCATGTAACAGAAAGAAGCAAAACCTACAAGTTTTGTAAAATTCAACAAACAATGTATTTCCCTAAAATACGAGTCCTCGATAATCCTAAAGCAATGTTTTAGTCCAAAATGTCAATTAGCATTTTCTAATTCCAATGAATAATTTAAATAAATAATTGTTCTCAAGTTACAACTGAACACAACTAAAATGATTCCCTGGACTGACCTAAGATTGGAATGAATGATTTGTTTACCTCATTCGTATATACTAATTTAACTGGACCTAACATACAATAAAATGCGCATAATGTGGGTCTTTTAATATGTTTCCAGAACATTCTAAGTTTGTAAATATGGCTGGACCTTAAATATCAGTAAACAACTTATTTATAACTCACAAACATGACACAAATGAGGGACGCTCAAAATCCTATCCTCAATCATGGACAAATGTCAAGCACGCAACACAAATTAAATATACGTAACCCTACCCCTCAGAAAGCAAAAGAAAGATTTATACAATAAAATGTTATTTTCTATATTATTCTATAATAATTAAAATAGATAGAGCTATGTCTTTTGAATGACTCAAAATATACATAAAGCAATATAGTGAAAGTGCATCACGAATCAGATGATCTCTTACCTTGATGTGCTAATTTCAATGTTCTATTCCTCCAACATCAAACTCATTCTCAGCAATCTCTGAATTTTTTTATATTTTGTTATTAAAGTTGGTTGCCTGTGATCTCTGAATACAATAATCGGAGAAGGAACTGCATTGATGCACATTTCAAAGTGTTGCAGGGTCAATATCAAAGCCAAACATTCTTTCTCAAATGTGAAATTTTTTGAGTTGGTTTTTTAGACAAATACCACTCTAGATGATCCATACCATTTTTGTCTTCTTGAATCAATACTGCAGCAATCCCCACATCATTTGCATCAACAGACATTTTAAATAAGTTTGGAGCTGAAAGAATTTGTGAACCTTGGAGTATGTTCTTTAATTTGTGAAAAGATTTTTGACACTTGTCACACCAATTAAATCTAGATATCTTACTGAGCAAATTTGTCAAGGCTAGGGAATTATGCAGAAATTTGAAAAAAATTTCTGATAGTTCTCACCCTTACCCAAAAGTAGTCGCACCGACTGCTTTTTACTGATAGGCAATTTGAATTCAGACATAGCCTTGACCTTAAGGTTTAACTTAACTGTGTCCCACAATATGTCCTAAAAATGTAACACACAATTCACTGTTAACTAAATTATTGTCAGGTTTGCATCAGTGAATCGATGAAAGAATTTCCGAATGATTTTCACGTGATCATTCCAGGGTATCGCTGTAGATGTTGACATCATCGATTTAAGCGTCACAATTATTTTGACCAGGTGTTATCATTTTCATTAAACGCTGGAATGTTGATGGAGTATTTTTCATTCCATCATTTTATAATGATACCATCATTTTATATGGATAAAGTCCATCTGGAGTTGCAAATGCCGAAATTTCTTTTGCTTTTTCCGTGAATGGAATTTGCCAGATCCTTTCAAAAGGCAAATCTTTGGAAATACTTTCCATTTCCAATAATGTCAATGCAGTCATCTATTACTGGCATCGGAAATGAATCCGTTTTGGTGATACTGTGGACTTTTCTATAGTCAGTACACATGCGGAAAGTATTATCTGGTTTCGGCGCAAGAATACATGGTACACTCCAGTTAATTTTACTTGGTTTTATAAAACCATACTCCAGTAGGTACTGAAATATTTGACAAACAGTCATGCGTGAGATAATTAATCGAATAGTAATGCTGTTTCACAGGTGTAGGAACTACAGTCTCAACGTCAAGATAGATTTCATTTGTTCTTGTTGGAACATCAGGAAACAAGTGCTCATATTCCCGTGATAGCTGTTTTAGTTCACTCTTTTCCTAGGGTTGTAGATGTGAAAGTTTCTGATCCAGATTGTTTAATATTTCCGAATTCCGAAGACTGGTTAAACCAAAGTCACTACAATCCGATGCATTACATTGTGTGAGACAAGTAAAACTAAATTGATTGAATGATTAACTGGGTTATCTCTACCAAAATACTCCTGTAACATATTTATATCACAACGTTGTTTATGTTTCCGCGCCCCAGGACAGTTAATGATATATCTGAATTCTTTAACATTTTCCTATTGTATAAAGACCATAAAATATAGGTATGGGCAAGACAGTCAGAACTCTATTACCAGGTTGAAAATTTCTTTCCTTTGTATTTCTGTCATACCTTAATTTCATATTTGATTGAGCAGAGTGAAGATTAGTTCTTGCTACTTTAAAAGCTTTTGACAATGTATATTTCAAATCAGAACAGAAATAAAGTCAAGAAGATTAATCTTTCTCTTTTAATAACTTTCAATGGTCCAGAGACAGTATTTCCAAAACTAGGTGAAAAGACTAAAAACCTAATGATTCTTGAATTTATTCCGTAACAGTGAACACCAGTCAATGAACACTCTCGTCCAATACTTTCGTGCATCAAGGCAATAAGACCGAATCATAGTCTTCAATGTTTGATGAAATCTTTCTGCCTCTTCACTTTCAGGGAGAGAGGCAGAAGATATCAAACGTTGCATGCCTAAAACTTTATACTTACTTGTTGGAATATGCCAGATATAAAATTTCACCCTTGATCAGACTGGATAAATTTCTAAAGGCCAAAAGTTGTTAAAAGAAAACTTTATTGAAGCTTTTACTATGGTTTTAGTTTTTAATTTTGGTCAATGAATTGCCTCTGGAAATGCTGTGGACGTACATATTATGGTCAAAAAGTATTAGTTGCCTGACTGAGTTTTTAGATAAAGGACCAACACAGTCTGCCATAATGCTGCTAAATGGTTCGCCAAATGCAGGAATGGGTTGCAGGTGAGCCTTAAGTTTCTTCTGATTTCCTACAATTTGACAAGTGTGGCAAGATCTACACTATTTAGAAACATTAATTTTAATTTTCGACCAATACAAATGATTCAACATCTTGTTAGAGTCGTATTGAAGCCTAAATGACCAGGCAGTGAAGTTTCATGGGATACATTAAGAATGTCCTGTCTATATGACTCCGGAAAAACAATGATAGCTCATCACTGACCATCCGTCACCCGCGGGTACCTCAGGTTGTCTCCATTTTCTCATAAAGAATCCATTTTTCACAAAATAATAAACTGGGACTTGCGTGTCTTCAAATTCGCGGATAGCCTTCTGAAACAAACAAGAGATATAACTTTGGTCCTGTTCAACAACGAGCTATTTTCTTTTGACAGCCTGGTTAGATTAGAGAGAATAATTAGTAAAAAGAGTATCACCGTGATCAATATCTATTGACTGATTAACACTAGGTGCAAACGTGACATCATCAAAAGCTTGACCAATACATGTGCCAGCTAAAGGAATAATTTCCCGATGAACGATATTCTTGTCACGGAATTGTAAAAATCTCTCTATTTATTAAATACATGTACTCGGGTTTCGTTTTTTTGTGTACAATGATACCCGAAGGTGATTTTTGTATATTGTACATTATTTCGAAACGGTTAGTTCGGTTCATCCTATGCCGTGTGTGCGAAGTGCTTTCGACAGGAAAAACCGAATTTTTCCAGCGCGCAGACGATGTAGGCTACATCGTCTGTGTATAAATGCCTCACCGTAAAGTGATATCTTCACATTACAGAACGTCTTGTCAGTGAGTAGTCTACTCAGTACAGGAGCCCCCTAGTTCCAAAATGTCAGATAAACAGAGGACGAATTACAGAATCACACGAACGGAAACGAAACGGACTTTGAATTAAAGCCATGGAGCAAGAATATTAAAAGAAATTAATGAAATACAAAATAAATGGAATACAATATGCGATGATGAGACTCCTTCCTGTTGAGCAGGGAGAAAGAACAGATCGACAAAATTGCGATATTGAGACTTCTTCCTGTGACCAGGGAGAAAGGACACTCGCCATACTGGATTAAAAGATGACTTAACGCAATGGAAAACACTTATGATTCGCATTACGTAAGTAATGTTTAAACAACTTAAACGAATGCGAAGAACACTTATTAAACAGCTTAATATCATTAATTTAACTTTACCAATAAATATTATAGCTAAATTTTCAAAATTTACTGATTACGATTAAATTGACTAAACTAAACAATTAGTCATGTATTACTTAACTATAGCCAATTAATATTATATTTACGATCAAAATTGTCATTCATGTATTAGACAAACTCGTGGCGCCTGAGCTAGGTATAGGACTGTCAGGGGGCATAACTGTTTCTGGCTTCCCGTTTTTTGTGGCCGTTTAGTTTCCAGAACAGTTGTCTGCTTTTACGGCATATTTGGAGATATGTTTGGAATTTTTGAATGTAAAAACGTTGGAACCCAACAGAATAAACATCCGGATACATGTTTATGGCACTAAGCGGCCCGTGGATGGAAAAATAAGTGTTTTCTCGAGGCGTTGAAAATTTTTTTTTTCCATCTATTAAGAGGAGGTAATAATCATAAACACAGTAGGTCTTAAGCTGCCAACCCTTTTGAGTGTATCCATGTAGATTTCATATTTCTGAGAGCCTCTATTTACCGTATGAAGCCTCAATTCAGGAGTCCTATCAGGTCTGCAATGACCGGTGCGTACGCCAAGTTATCCCTCAAATATTTAGCGCATTGACCCCATTGTCGGTCAACGGCGTTATTGTGTGAAACTCGATTTAATAAGACAACTTCTTGAAATTATTTCATATATATATATATATATATATATATATATATATATATATATATATATATATATGATTTTCATTCAGATAAACAAAATAGTGTTTATGGTTCTTTTCTTGAAATGTATGTATGCAATTTATTTAACTGACCGGTGTCATGGCAAGATTATACCTGTATGAATTTAGTCTAGAAAGCTGTATTCAAAAAAATACAGATAAATGACAAAGAATGAGGTAAGCGATGATTTGGGTTTGTTTAGCATTATTTCCTGTTCTTCTCTACTAGAAACCTTCAGTACAAAATCAAATGTCAACAAATATAAGTGCAAACTATCAATGCAGTATTTATTTTTCTATTGAAGGTACCAACTTGAATTGATCTTTTTGCAATCTTGACATGAACAGGAGTGACATCTTATAAAATGCATTTTAAAACCTGTTTGTATTGTTTCATTTATTAATTGAAAATATGTGCTAATTTTATGCATGACATCAATTTTATGACATTCTGTAGCAATTAGCAAAAACGATGTCTATAACCAAGCACTTAAATTGGGTATCAAATTCAATTGGTCAAGCTTGACCATGGATTTAAAGCAATTAATACTAAAGGAAAGATTATATTCAAGTCAAATAAGAACTATTTGACCCATAGTGATACTGACATAAAAGTTTCTTTTTAAGGTTTTTTCAATATCTTGCCAATAGCTTATTGCATTATTGGTAATATGAAAAGGCCCACTGAGTTATCTCCCCCTTATTATGGCCCTTCTACAAATATTTTTCACTTCTGAAGTTTAGTATTTATTATGCATGGCTATATTCTGGTGAAATTTATACAAACATATGCAACAGTTGTAATGAGGGTCCAAGAGTTGTTAGATTTCATGAAAATAAATAAAATAAACATGGGGTTGGGAAAAGGGTACATGCATTCCTCAGCAGGCTGACGACAAATGTGACATGCTATAGCTTTCATTATTTGTCCTAATTAAAACTAAAGCTATAAACATGTTTTTTGGCACTATCAAGAGTTATAGACGAGTTCATTTTCATAAAATTAAGTGGGACCATGTTTTTCTGAAAATTGACAAAAATGCATTTTGAGAATTGCCCACCCCCCACTCCTTTCAGGTCCCGAATTCATGCCGAGCTGCACCAGAAACAGTTGAGACTTCATTTTTATCATTCTTGGATGCATCTTCATTGAAAAATAGCTTGGTTTACCTGCAAAAACTGGTATTTCAATTTTCATGTCCTATATCAGGCTGAGCTAGAGTTCACGTGATCGCGAAAGCCTAATGTGAATGCTGCTCGTGCCTAATTAAGATTTCAAAAAACCTATGCGCAAAGCAGAAACATTATAATAGATATCGATTTATTACAACTATAAAACTATACTTAATAGAAATTATGAATTTAATTTAGCTTTGTTTTTAATTAAACTTTAGACTTGTAGGAAACTATGAATTAAATAACAACTCCAGAAATTTGATTATATTAGAAAAAAATAAAAAATTTGAATGGTGTACAAACCCTTACTCAAAATTTAATAAAAACGAAATTTAATAAAATTAATACAAGAAACACACACATATGGAAAAAAAAAACATGAACACATAAAATACTTTAACTTTTGTCACAAGGGGGTTACTCAAATGATGTCAATCTGACTATAACCACACCAATAAAACTTAAGGACTTGCACATCGTCAGCTGTAGAGGTATGTAATTTTAATTCTTATGCAAATTATTTCTTTTGTATATTGTAAGTTACAGCTACGTTTATTTTTCTACATTTTCTATGTAGCTTTGGCTTGCGTGGTACAATACAATACTTTCTGTTCTTGTTTGTGACTTAGCAGGATTTACATTAACAATATAAAGTTGCATTTTATTAAGAAACGTTTAGTACCATAGGTATTTTATCGGACACGGGTTTACTTCTGAACCTGTTTTGTACTATTGTACCAATAATGTGATTTGTATAACTTATCGTATATAACATCATTACGTTTTATCCTACATGCGGTGTCATAAGTATTTCACGGTGTTAGATGTATTTTCAGCTGACCAGTGACTAGTGATCCATGGTGATCGTAGTCGTACCAGCTATAGAGCTAACCATAGAAATTAACCACAGCAACCGTAAGAGCTAAGTGAGCAGTGTTGCTGGTGATCGGGCGTTGCAGACCGGATTGGTGGGCGCTGATTGCTTGATTGACCAAGGAATTTAATGGTGGTCGGTGACTACCTATAATGATACTTGCTTGATTGACCGGTGTGACTGTTAGCCCAAATGTGATTTTGAGTTTTTGTTACTCCATGTATGTAATCTTTTAGCCGTGGGCTATTTTACTATTTGAGTAAAACAAGCTCATTTTTCACTAGCTGACTGAATACATTTTTTTTTTTTTTACTATTCGAGTATTGTCCTTGTACTGTGTAAGATCATTCATTTGTATTTATATTTGTTGTATTTTTAGGTTCGTGCGTATATGTTAATTTGTCCAATATTTGGTACTTGCACACGCACGTATTAATCAATATTCTTTCTCATTCATATTATACATCAATAAACAGTGTATTTGAATCACCATCAGAAGGTGTTCTGTTGTAAATCCGAAATCCCATCTCGGTTTATCTTGTTACAATTCTCAAAAGCTCTTTTTGCTATACGTCCGGTAACTGCACAAGCACAATAAAAAGACTGGATTTTAAACTCAACAGGATCTACTTTCTAATCCAAACAAGGTTTATTAGTCACAAGTAGATTGACCAGAACCTTATCTGCAGCTAGGTTATTACCTAGTAATAAATTAATACCTTCGATAAGTAAAGAAGTCACTGCTATAACTGTCACGGGCCATGAGATCATGTGTAATGACATATTGAAATGGAACATTAACAAAGCTGCAGTCTACTCCCTAAATAAGTACACTACACTTTCACTGGAAGAAGACTGCTCAAACAAAATCAAGTACCTGTTAACGAACGGCTCTGAGAAGCACCTGTGCCCCTTAATATTTTAACAGGATAGGCTTGGCAGCATCGGAAATAAGTGATAGAGAACCTTTCGAAATAAATGGTTCATCGTTCTCCATAATAGAATCAGACTGGGTTTGCTGGACCCATCCAAAAGATTGCTTCCAATACCAGACAGTGACCTTGACATCTTACAGATTTCCAAATGATACTATCTCTATTCTGTTCCTCATTTTTCAACCTGTAGCAATCAGAAATAACGTACCCTTTCTTTTAACAATAGGTGTACGTAGGAAGAGATAAGGATTTCTGATCAGTCTTATCAGATATTTTGATTCCTAAAAGTTGCGCCAGATTTAAATTTGGAAATATTCGAACGATACTGTTTAAAAAAAAAGCTGTAGAGAGGAAGACTTTTGGAAGAATTAAACTTTATGAGCCAAGGAATAATCATCAGCTGCTAGAGTAGCATCTTCAAAAGTGTCTACCTTCTGCTCATCAAGATGGATCTTGACATCGCTATGAATGCAATTCTTTTCATCTTATATAAACTGCCTGAGGTTATCCCAATCTTGATCAGGGTTCTTGGCTGAACACGACGTATCAGAAAGTTTGTATTAGTTTTGACATTCGTTTTACCAGTTTCTTTTCTACAATTCCTAAACCTTTTTTTATATTCCTTAGGCACCAACACATAACCCATCAAGATACATTCCTTAACTACATCATAAGTAGCAATTTGTTGTACCGAATTTAAAATTTTATCCAGGGATAAAGAAATTCCGAAATGTCAACTGAAATATAAAATGTCGGAACCAACAATGCAAATGATCATATCAAGGGTAATACTAATACTAATGTGTGATACGAGCGATTACTGAAATAGCAAGATCTAAAATAGTCGACGAAAGAATAAAAATCAACTTCCAGAAACATTTATCAAATAGTTGATATGGCTTAGATCAAAATTAATTTTTCCTGAATGATACTGTTCAGAAAATAGCATGGATTGGAATCCCATAATAGTTATGCAAACTTTAAGGTTAAATATGCATAATAGGTTCCTATGATAACGTGGGTTCTTTGGTATCGTGGTATTCTGATTTTTCGGAAGTTTTTCTGCGTAGCGCCACCTATCGTGTACTTATCTTATATACACTACATGACCATAAATTACTAGTTCTGCATCACCAGTTGATTTCAACAAAATGTTGTGATTGCTGGCGACTACACTACTTTAAAGATGCACAATGAATATCATTGTTTCCAAACATGGCCGTATCCTGTCTTCTCTAATGGAGCCAATATCTTCTTAAAATCTGCATCACTGTAATAAATTGGTTAACGTTTGTCGTCTGATAATGTCCAAAGCCCTGGCCGTTGACTTCATCGAGGAAGACTTCCGCCCAGTGATGCTGTGCTATCATCACACTATTTTACCCATAGTTGGGAGACTCGTAGGGGTGGGAGCGTCTTATTCCATCCCGTACGGATCCAATGGACCTGTACCACTGTCCTCAGATGAGCTCAACGACCATGTGCTCAGGGCCAGTGCGTGCCTTAATATCAGTGCATTTCGGCTCTGGTCATCTAGTCTGGAGAGGGATGGGCGCCGCCAGGCTGTATCTTGCCCTTGACACACCACATGAAGACAACTAACAATTCTTCCATACCGGATTGGTCGCAGGCCGGGTCAGCAATGACCGCACCTTCCGCTGCACACCAAGACGGAGGTGACAAGTATGCTACTGGTGGCCACACTACCAAGATCCGTGGGAGAGACAACATCAACGTCGGGACATGGAACGTTAGAACACTGAGGGCTGTGGGAAACTTGAAAGAACTTACACACGAGTTGGAAAGGTACAACTGGAACATCACTGGTCTCTGCAAAGTGCGCTGGAAAAACTTTGGCGAAATAGCCATAGATGAAGGGCATAAGCTCTTCTCCAGCGGAAGAGGGGACAAACACAATCATGGCATTGGATTTCTTGTCCACAAGGGCATTGTGAACAGCATCGTGGGTTGCTGCCCAGTCTCAGGAAGGCGTATCACCATCCGCCTGAGGGCGACTCCCACAATCATACAGGCCTTTGCATCCAACTCTAACTATGATGACAACGAACTGGAGAATTTGTATAACCATTTGCAAGATGTCATCGACAACTCACCCAAGAAGGACATTCTATTTGTACAAAGAGACAGGAAAGCAAAGGTGGGAGTTGATTCACAGACAAACTGGCAAAGTACCAGTGGACCCTTCTGCAATGCAGAAACAAATGAAAGAGGACTCAGGCTCTTGGAGTTTGTTGCCTACACCAATCTTGTGCTAGCCAACACATTCGGCCCTCACAAAGCATCTAGAAGATGAACCTGGCACAGTCCAGATGGACAACTTCACAACCAGATTGACTACATCTTGGTGAAAAAACGTTTCTGCACAGGACTGAATATCACCAGAACACGAAGTTTTCCAGGAGCAGGTAAAATAATCAAAAAGCCCAACCAACCAAGAATCAGATTTGACCTTGAAAAATTGAAAGATCCAAAAGTGGTAGAAGCCTTCCAAGCAATGATAGGTGGTAAATTTGCACCTTTGATAACCCTGGACAGCCAAGACACCGAACTAGAGTCCTTAACAACTACCTTCAACACAGCTGTGACTAGCACAGCTAGCGAGGTCATTGGCAAATATCGTCGAACAAAGAAACCTTGAGTCACAACAGATGTCCTTGAACTATGCGACAGAAGAAGAGAACTGAAAAAGGGAAAAGAGATCATGAAGGAGCTAGAAAATACAGAGATATACAACATGATCAGGAAAGGCATGAAAAGGCAAAGGAATCCTGGATAGAAAGACAATGGTGCAAAATCGAAGACGGTCTGAGTAGAAATGACAGCAAAATGGCAGGAAACCTACAGCTATGCCAAAACTGCAGAACCATCAGTTTGATGAGTCACCCGAGTAAAGTCATGCTGAAGATAATTCTCAACAGAATAAAGCCTTAAGCAGAGAAAATTATTGCTGAAGAGCAGGTAGGCTTCCGAGCAGGAAGGAGCACCACAGATCAAATCTTCAATCTCAGACTCCTTTGCGAGAAATACCTTCAGCATCAGCAGAATCTATACCACGTCTTTATAGATTTCAAAAAGTCCTTTGATAGGGTATGGCATGCAGCCTTATGGGCAATTATGAGGAAGTACAACATCAGCTCAAACCTAGTACAGGTTGTTGAACACCTCTTTGACAAAGCCATCAGTGCTGTTCTCATCAATGGCAGCAGAGGAGATTCTTTTCGAACAACAGTTGGAGTCAGACAGGGATGTATACTGTCACCTTCACTCTTCAAAATTTTCCTGGAAATAATCATGGAAGATGCCTTGCATGAAAACAAGGACACTGTTATCATCGGAGGAAGAACAATCACCAACCTTCGCTTTGCAGATGATATTGACGGTTTAGCAGGAGATGAAAAACTGGTTGAGCGCCTCGACACAACCTCCACAGCATATGCTATGGAGATTAGCGCCGAAAAAAAAAACTGATGACAAACAACTCCAATGGCATCAGTGCAGAAAAAAAGGTCATTGGACAGAAGCTGGAAAGAGTCGCAAGCTTCAAGAACTTGGGATCAATTATCACAGATGAGGGCTCCAAACCAAAACTACTTTGCAGGATTGCCCAGACAGCAGCAGCAATAACAAGGTTGAGACCAATATGGAAAGATACCAACATTGCTTTTGGTTCCAAAATAGGGCTGATGCGCTCGATTGTCATATCCATCTTTCTGATCTACGAAGAAGGATTCAAACCTTCAAAATGAGGTACTACCGTAAGATCTTGGGCATCTCATACATTGTCCACTGTTACGTGTTTAGGCTCTTACAAAAAGTAACAAGAAAAGAGTGAAAACAACAAGCTTTGCAAAATTTAACAAATAATTTATTTCCCTAGAAAAACAGGGTAAAAATGAGAAAAAGAACTTACGGTTTTACGAATTAAATCCAAAATTAATCCAAGAATTAAAACAATAGAAGTCCTATTATTAAAAAGTCCTAAATGAATCTGAGTTCGAGTCCCGATGAAATTCAAACTCGAAGGCGATGACGTCTGTTGTGGTCAGCGTCGTACTGATTTGTCAAGTTTCTTTGTTGAATCACAGAAAATAATATTCCAGTTTGGAATTCCGAATAATTTCAATGAATGTCTTTATCCAAGATTTTCATAAGAGCACTTATATTTCCAGGGAAAAGAATCACTTGTATTCCATAAAATAGAATTTCAACTCAAACTGGTCACAACAAAACACCTTTAAGTGTCAAAGGTTTAGAGCCCGAACTGAACTATCTTCTATCAAGACAACAGTTATACACTAATTTAAGACGCAAAACAGATTCCCGTATGATGGTCACGTGGTCACCCTTCCAGAACAACATAGACGCTTTTAACATGCCTAACATCACGTAGTCTGAGTATGGCCTTAACTGAAATCAATGGTTCTTACTCTGGGAATGAATATAAATTTTTTTTTGAAAAAAAAGTTGTTTACCAGAAACCTTTCTAGTTCTGAATCAAGGTCAGAAACTAGATGCAGTGTTTCTATATTGTAAGAGTCAGGTCAAACAGAACTGAACTGAATTTCTAAAAAAAGGTGTCAAATGCAGTAGACAAAGTTATCATTACAATAACATGTAATGGAATAAAACAAAAAATTTATAACTAACAAACAAATAATTTAATTACATATACATAACACCATGTAACCAACGAAGAAGTGAACAAAAGAATCCAACGAGCCATAGGATCCTATGAAGACCTCTTGACCACTGTAAGAAAAAAGCGCCAACTGAAGTGGTACGGTCATGTCTCAAGATCATCTGGACTGGCAAAAACAATCTTGCAAGGCACAGTGCGAAGGTGCAGAAGAAGAGGCAGACAGAAAAAGAGGTGGGAAGACAACATTAAGGAGTGGACAGGCATGGGATTTGGAGATTCCCAAAGGGCAGTAGAGAACAGGGAAAGACGGAGAGAATTGGTTGTGAAGTCAACTGTGGTGCCCCAACGATCTCTTGGTTTAAGGGATTGATGATGATGATGATGATGATGATGATGATGATGATGATGATATTAATAAATGTCCAAAGATGTTACGCAAGAATCAGATCACATGATTACCGTATTTGTCCAGAACCAAGAGATCGAATCTATGGGAGCAAAAAAGAGTCAAAATGTGAAGTATGAATGGTTGTTGTTTTCTGGTGGCTTTCCTAATTGACAGGTATTGACTATAAAACTGTTGTACACGATTTATTACTTTTTATTGGAAGACAGGGGATTGTTTAAACAGTCTGTGGTCGAAACGTATTTTCACGCTCATGTTGGTGTTCCATTCTCGCTGACAATCTCAGCGCTACTCCTCCGTCACAGCTGGTTACAAATGCATATCTCTCATTCTTTGATACGGTTCTGTCGTTGGAGGACACGTGTAGCAGAATAAAGGCATCATCCATTTTTCAATTTGATTTACACTTTGTGCAACATATACATCAAGTCTCCGGCATCAGGATAAGTATATCCCACAGTAAAACTATGTTTGCGGTATTACAATGATATGAGAGTAACTCTCCTTACATGATCTGGATTTTACATCGATCGTTTCCGCAGTCATCTGATTTAAACTGAAATTTAAATGCTTTTTAATATAAAACTAAAAACAAGAAATAGACATATATAATATCTTGAAGGTCGGTGTTTTTACTTACTTATTCGCGGATCGCAAACTTTAAGACCCACGGTACAGTAGCAATTAGTACTTTTGCAACTATGGTGACATCAATACCAATCAATGAGGCTGCTGAGGCTGTACAATCAAAATTATGTACACAATAAAAAAGAACGAGGAAGTTTTATCATGTCATGATAAAAAACATATTCTGTTGATAACGTAAATGCATTCCATTTGGCTATTATGTAATCTTTTTAAAACAAATTAATTTTTAAAATAATAATTAAAAAGATATGTTAAATGTTGAATAATTTGCGACAGAGATGTGTTAGACATGTATTTCCATAGTAGGACTGTGAAGGACGTCACCAAGAGCTAACAGTTACATTCATTTTTTTATCCCTTTTCTGAACCTAAAAACTTGAGCTTGTAAAAGTGCAGGTATCCTTAGAAACGCTTACCGCAAAATCGCGCGGAAGTATGTCATATCCAGACCATTTAAATATGAGCAAAAACGTTGAACATTAACAAAGAAAAAGAACTCCTATTGTTCCTCACGAAGAGGTTATATAACCTGTTCAGCCACCATGTGTAGAGAAAAAACCCCACCAAACTACTATTACAACGGAAAACAACTAATTCATCCTCCATAAAAGGAGTTGGTTTGTTTGATCCTTACGTGTATGTAAACAATCGTGAAAACGCGAAAAGAGTAATTGATGAAATCGAACGCCATATAATAAATTATACTTAAATATCTGAGCTATTGAGAATTTTTCGAGATATTAGCTTATTGTATACCTTCAAAGTAGAAGAAAGGAGTCAATCGAATATTCAAAGGCTATTCCAGGAACACAGCTGAAGTTTTGGGTGGCTTATCAGATATCATTCTACAAACACGGTTATGAGATTTTATGTGAAGCATTGAAGAAAAACAAATAGAACAATTTTACATATGTGAAAAATATTATTCTTATTTTAAAACCAATTTTATTGTCGTTAGATTAAACAGTATGGGATTGGATACGAGTTGACTAACTCATCGAGTACTTTTTCCAGAACATACAAAAATAGTCCAAAGATATCACTGTCTACTTATATAATTAAGCAGTGTGTGTGTGTGTGTGTGTGTGTGTGTGTGTGTGAGAGAGAGAGAGAGAGAGAGAGAGAGAGAGAGAAGAAGAAACTTCACACTGACTACAGTTACTATTTTCCAGCTAGTGAACGTGTCTCGTTTCATTGATATGTTGCTGAATATTTAGGAAAATTACAGAGCATTTTGGAAGTGTTTTCTTCTTTAAATATTCATTTACTTTGTTGACGTCAACTGTCAATACTAAAAGTCTAGAATTACACAAGAATTTTGTTCAAAGAACAACAGGGCTTGACTCTTTTAATATTAAATACAAGGCAATAGAAAAAAGTAGTATTCAACACTATTATTATTATAAATACATGCATTCATAAGAGAGTGAACAATATTCACTTTGTTAAGGTCGCATTTGAGAGGGCTAAGTTTAGTGTGCATGATATTAAGGTGACATTTTCCAATAGCATATTACAGTGGTGATCCGAGTAAATAATTGCAATCACATAGCTGCATGCAATTTTTGTTGGTCCCACACATGAACTTCAAAATGATTTTAGCTTGAGTTCTTGATGTAAAGGCAAAATAAAACCTGCATTAACATTGATCAGCCTTTAAAACGTTACCCTGAGAAATTATTATCTAAGTTGTACTTAAACTTGCCTAATGTTTTCGGGCCAATATTGTATTTCATACTGAATGTTCTCCTTTCCTATGCTAGTTGTAACTGAAAAAAATAGAGATATTGTTTTCTTGATGGAATTTCAGGTCCTTCAACAGTCTTGAGCTTGGAACACTCATTACCTAAATTAGCACGTGACTCTTTGGTGCGGAATTGAAAGCACATGTTTCAAACACATGTAGGTCCGGAAAATGCCACAGCTCATATCCTTTTCTCTACACAGAAGCTGAAATCCAAGTTTCATCTATACTAATAAATATAGGTTTGATCATGAGCACACAGAAATTTGTAAGTTATTGAATTTTTAATATCATGGTGTTTGCATAGGTTTACTATGGGAACTGAGTTAGTACCCTGAGTCCTACAGTGTTCTCTATTCTGGGTTATGCCATTGTTTTTTGTGGGTTTTTTTCAGAACTATAAGATCACACGATTTATTATCACATATATGTGAAAGGTCGAATAGGTGTCCAAAATCAGTCACTCGTGGTTACATTGTTTAAATAGCTTATTTCGTTGTATGTATAATAATCCATGTGCTTGACTGCACCATCAGAATACAACTCACAGTCTTCTGCCAAACCTATCTTTATCCATGGCCCCATCCAAGAAATGTGCTAGTTACATATATTTTCTATTTGTTATTAAAAGTCTCTCAATGTTTGAGCAAACATGCTCAATAATATTTTATTTTTACTAAATCACACTATTTTGGTTTATAACTGGCGAATATATGTAAACGTTTCTATTGATACACTCAACGGGAATATTTGGTCAAATAAATATCCTCTCTACCCTACTTCAGCAAAAATCCCTCTGTCTCAGACTGTCCTAGTGTCATTGGAACGTTGGCCTGAGTTCAGTTACGAGAAATGCATGCAGGTAATATAAAAGAAAATATTTAGTGGTTTCATGCGGTTTGTTTGCCAGACGGGTCACGGTTTCCACTAGGTTTAATATTTGTTGATGCTCACATTGTTTTTAAGAAGCAGCAAAATGATCGAAAACTCTGCAAAGATATAACAAGAAAAATAGAAAATAAGACTCTACCTGAATTAGGAAAAACGGGAACAATGAAAATAAGTTCATTCAAAAATGCAGCATGACATAAAGAAAAGCAATATACTTATGTATATTGTATGTATGACAACACAATTTCAGTTGACTCGTCGTCACCATACAGTTGCGATACAGAATTTCAGCGGCAACCGTTGGCAGCATTTGAACCTGTCTCTATGGATTTAGTACGTACAATCGTGATGAAGAGTGCACCAAAGTCATGTGAACTGGATCCGATCCCGACGTCACTGCTGCTAGAGTGCTTGGATCCAATACTGCCTTCACTAACGGATGTTATTAATACCTCTCTCTCAACTGGCGAATTCCCATCATTTTACAAAACTGCCATTGTAAAGCCTCTGCTGAAGAAACCAACACTTGACCATAATGATTTAAAGAACTACCGCCCAGTTTCTAATCTCCCATTCATGTCAAAAATCTTAGAAAAAGTTGTTCTATCCCAACTTGTTTCTCATCTGAATTCAAACAGTCTTTTTAGCAATGTACAGTCTGCATATCGCCCTTGCCACAGTACTGAAACTACTCTTCTGAAAGTAGTTAATGACTTTCTCTTTGCTTTGGATAGCGGAAAGATTACAGTCCTCACTCTCCTTGACTTGTCTGCAGCATTTGACACTATAGACCATGATATATTACTTCACCGTCTCTAGCATGTATTTGGCATTCACGATACAGCTTTACTATGGTTCAAGTCCTACTTCAGGTCAACAGGACACAAATTGTGTCCGCAAATGGAAAACACTCCAGCCCAGTTGATCTATGTTGTGGTGTTCCACAGGGGTCTGCTCTCTTCATTCTATACAGTCAGCCACTCTCAAGTGTCATAGATCATCATCCAGTGTCTCACCAGTTGTATGCTGATGACACCCAAATATACAAATCTAGCCACCCAACTGAAGTTGAAGCTACCATCCAAGATGTAGAGAGGTGCATTTCCAATGTGAAATCATGGATGACATGTAACAAGCTGCAGATGAATGATAAAACTGAAGCCATCCTGATTACAACACAAAGACTTTCTCATTCACATCCTTTACCTCAGACAATAAATATCAGCAACACCAACATTAAATTCACACAGTCAGTACGAAACCTCGGTGTTACTCTTGGCAGTACTCTCTCATTGCACCAACATGTCATGAACATATGCAAGGCTGCATATCTTGAGCTGAGATGCATCAGCTCCATTCGCAAATATCTTTCAGTTGATGCCACTAAAACACTTGTGTGTTCCTTAGTACTTTCAAGACTGGACTATTGTAACTCAATTCTGTCTGGTTCGTCTCAATATCTACTTCAGAAACTTCAAAAAGTTCAAAATACAGCTGCTCGAATCATCCTTAGAGTACCACGATCAGAGCACGCCTCTCCCCTACTCTCTACCCTACACT